>OZ059904.1:28845137-28852637 GCA_964057215.1 Oscheius myriophilus | reverse complement strand
GCGGAGTCATCGATTCAACGGTTTTCAGTCGACAGCTGGTTATCCGGAATGGCCAGCTGCGCGGGCCGACCCAACGGATCGCTCTTCATAGGTTCCTCACCGCCTATCTTATTTTCCTTTCCACAGATTCATCTCTCTCTCTCTCTCTCTCTCTCTCTCTCTCTCTTGTTTACTCCGAATACCTCTTTTTAAGCAAGCGTCTTAGAAATTAGGTCATAGTCTCAGAATCGGCTCATATTTGGTATAAAACCTTCCTCAAACCAATATATGCCATTTTGAAAGTTTCAGCTCTTTATCGATTTCTTTCAACCTGGGTTACGGTAGGGTACTGTAATTTTGTAAATTTAGTTGAAATATGTGGAAGTGGTGTTTTTTCAATATATTTAGTCATGTGTACATCAAGTATAACCTTTGATTAATGAACTGTTTGTATTTTTCCGCACAGGACCCCAAAAACCTCAAAAAATTTTGCGTTTGAAAATGCGGTTTTTCGCATTTTTCGACCAATGACTCAAAAGACGCCCAAAATGTGACCTAACCCATTGAATTCTACGTTTTCTTGCGCATCGAATGAACATGTAAATGTCGAAATTATCTGGACACATAATGACGAAAATTGCTTTTGAAAGTGAACTTTTTCATCGATTCGATCATGGGAGAACAGGCTGGACGGAGAGAGATGAAATGAAGGAGTGGAGTCACAATCTCATTCTCAAAAGAAGGCTCCAAAAATTTAGCTTCACTCCGCGTCATGGCTGGTAAATTTGAGGGCCGGCTCGTTCCCGATTTTTAAGGAGCGGGCCAGGCCGGGCCGGCCCTATCGTTTAACAAAGGGCCGACCTGGCCCCAACTTTCACCGATCGGGCTGGCCCGGGCCGACCCGGCCCTTTGCCAGCCCTGCTCCGCGTTAACAGAGTGCGATTTTTCAATTAGTACCTCAAACTTGGGTAATTGAACCGAAATATTGCAAAGCGGTGTCACACGGCAGTCGCCGATCTGATACGGAAGAGGCCGGTACACCGCGAGAATCCGCCGAAACCCGTACCAAATAGGTACCCGCTGGGATAGGGGTTATTTAAGCGACTGAATATCACAGCCTCATTAACACTTATCGGTGATTGAAAAGGTCAGCGCTCAGCCTGTCATAAGTGGCAAGTCGCTATAATCCGAGCCACGACGTTGCTTTTTCTGTCCCTTTAATCAGGTGGTCACAGGCTCTCATGGAATCAGTGAACACTCCGGACGGCCGGAGGGTTTACCCATGCGGGTTAGTTAATAGTATTCGGTTTGTGGTTCCGTAACTCTGGCATCTAATAGCAGTTGACCCGTTCGCTGCGAAGAGCTCTGCTAACGTCCCACGTGGCTAGAAAAGATTCCTCTTTTGTTTCTTTGTTAGGTTTTCTTTTCGACATTGTTTAAAATAAGTAGTGATAGAAAATGAGCAGAAAGACAGAGTGACACCATAGCGTTATATTATATTGGATATTTTCAAAGAAAATTTTCGTCATGATAGGGTCCAGATAATTTCAAGATTAATATATGATTTAGATGCGCAAGAAAACGTAGAATCTAACGATGTAGGTCACGTTTCGGGCGTCTTTTATGTCAAAGGTCGAAAAATGGTAAAAACTGCATTTTTAAGCGCACGGGTTTATGGGTCCTGTGCGGAAAAGAACAAACTGCTCACTTATCAAAAGTTAGATTTGGTGTACACATGACTAAATATATTGAAAAAAATAGCAGTCAATGAATTCGACCAATTTTACAAAAGTACAGTACCCTACCGTAACCCAGGTCGAAAATTCGATTATGAGCTAAAATTTTCAAAATGGCATTAATTGGCCCTAAGTAGGGTTTTTATTACTAGTAGTTAATTGGCCCTAAGTAGGGTTTTTATTACTAGTTTATTAGGTAGGAAAATACCAAATTTGAACCGATTCTGGGATAATGACGTGATTTCTCTGTCTCTCTGTCTCTCTGTCTCTCTGTCTCTCTGTCTCTCTGTCTCTCTGTCTCTCTGTCTCTCTGTCTCTCTGTCTCTCTGTCTCTCTGTCTCTCTGTCTCTCTGTCTCTCTGTCTCTCTGTCTCTCTGTCTCTCTGTCTCTCTGTCTCTCTGTCTCTCTGTCTCTCTGTCTCTCTGTCTCTCTGTCTCTCTGTCTCTCTGTCTCTCTGTCTCTCTGTCTCTCTGTCTCTCTGTCTCTCTGTCTCTCTGTCTCTCTGTCTCTCTGTCTCTCTGTCTCTCTGTCTCTCTGTCTCTCTGTCTCTCTGTCTCTCTGTCTCTCTGTCTCTCTGTCTCTCTGTCTCTCTGTCTCTCTGTCTCTCTGTCTCTCTGTCTCTCTGTCTCTCTGTCTCTCTGTCTCTCTGTCTCTCTGTCTCTCTGTCTCTCTGTCTCTCTGTCTCTCTGTCTCTCTGTCTCTCTGTCTCTCTGTCTCTCTGTCTCTCTGTCTCTCTGTCTCTCTGTCTCTCTGTCTCTCTGTCTCTCTGTCTCTCTGTCTCTCTGTCTCTCTCTCTCTGTCTCTCTCTCTCTCTCTCTCCCCACAGTTCTATTCTTTTATACCCGCGGCCTCCCCTCCATTCTGAACCCAAATCGATTTCCGCCTTGTCACAAGAAAGTATCACCTTTCACAGCCTAAAATATGATTCATCGAATGCCATTCTACCAATTCATTTGTGATTTTCATTTTAATCATTTCTCACAGCGGAGGGGAGAAACACAACCGCTCAGCTGCTGTTTCCCCTGCCTGTTTTCCTCAAATCTGCGCACAAAAGCGACCCGCAGGCGCCAAGTTGCGTAACTGGTTCGCCCTCGGCCACCGAAGATCGCTTCCAACCGCACACCTATACGCCTGCCTATCTGGATCAAGTGTTCCAAGTGCTCTCTTCGTTTTTCCCATTGATTTCTTTGCCAGCCATTCTTTTAGTGCGCGCCGAACATATTTGAATATTCGCGCCCGTTTCCCGCCCGATCGGGTACTTTCTGTCTGGTAGACACGCCATTGAAACGATTAATTTCCCCCTACTGAAAGGGGCAATTTGCTCTAGTTTTTCGCGAGTCGCGTGTGATTCTATGCATTTTTACGTCTCTATGCCTCTTTCTCTGAATTTCGCCTCTTTCTGCCAAGGGCAGAAGTATTTTCATCTCTTTTACTACTTTTCTGCCTCTTTTTGTGTCTATTTGCCTATTTTTCAGTCTCATTGCCTCTTTTTCACATTTTGTCACTTTTCCTATTTCTCAGCCTTGTCTTTGCCAGTCTCTTTGCCTCTTTTTGCGTCTCTCTGCATCTTTCTCTAACTCCATGCCGCTTCTTCCTCCTATAGGCCTCTTTTTCGTCTCTATGCCTCTTTCTCTGATTTTCGCCTCTTTCTGCCTGTTTTTGCGTCTCTCCCTGTCTCCTCTGCTTTTTTACCTTTTTTTTTGTCTCTCTGCCTCTTTTTCCGCCTCTCCAACTCTCTGCTACTTTTTTTAAACGTATTTCTGTTCCCCCAACCTGCCTTTTTTCTGTCTCTCTGCTTTTTCTCTCTGAACTTCTGCCTCTTTTTTCGCCTCTCTGTCTCTTTTTCCGCCTCTGTGCCTCTTTTTTTGTTTATAGGTCGCATTCTTTCCTTTATCTGCCTCCTTTTTTCCCCACCTCTCTGCCTCTTTCTCTACCTCTATGCCTCTTCTCCCGCCCTCTTCCTCTTTTTAATCGCCCTGCCTCTTTTCCTGCTTCCCTGCCCCAATTTTCATCTCTCTGCCTCTTTAATGCCTCTCTGCCTCTTTTCTTGCCTCGCTGTCCCTATTTTCATCTCTCTGCCTCTTTAATGCCTGTCTGCCTGTTTTTATGTTCCTCTGCCTCTTTCCCGTCCCTCTGCCTCTTTTTTCGCCTCCACACCTGTTTCTGTTTCTCTGTTTCTTCCCGCCTTGTGCCTCTTTCTCCGTCTCTGCCTCTTTGTCCCCCTCTCCGCCCTTCGCTGTCTCTCTCCCTCTTTCTCCGAACACCGCCGTATATTTTCGCCTCCCTGCCTCCTTCTCTGTTTCTGCCTCTTTCTCTACCTTCGTGCCTCCTTCTCAGCCTCTCGGTCTCTCTTTCTGCCTCTCTGCCTCCTTTTGAGTCTTTATGTCTCCTTTCCGCCTTTTTGCCTTTTTTCTGCCTCTGCCTCTTTCCCGCCTCTCTGTCTCTTTCTCTCTCTGCTTGTTTTCTGTCTCTCTGCTTTTTTTCAGTATATTTTCCTCTTTTTCTGCCTCACTGCCTAATTTTATGTCAGTCTGCCTCTTTTTAGTCTCTCTTTCCAATGTTTATGTCCTCTTTCCCTGTCTCTCTGTCTCTCTACCTCCTTCTCTGTCTCTCTAACATACTGCCTCTTTTTCTGTCTCACTGCCTCTTTCTCTACCTCCCTGCTCCTGTCAGCCTCTTTTCCGTCTCCGCTTCTTTTTCTCAGTCTCCCAGTTCCTTTCTCCGAATACCGGTCTTTTTTCCTGTCTCTAACTCATTTTTGGTCTTTTAGTCCGTCTATATGCCTCGAAACCCCTTCTCAAACATTCGCTGACTGTACTCCTTCGATTCCTTTCCCCCAACCCAAATGAGCGTGGCGGCAGCCTTATCTGGAAGTGAGGCAGCCGTTGTTTGCAGTCTGAATCACCCTCTCCCCTGCCTTTCGCCGCCGCCTCCCTTTCCAGCAACTTTACCCCGCCACGCCCCTGTTTCGGGTTCAAACCCCCGCCGTTTCTTGAAACGATCAAGGGCTTTCATTATGTTCATTGTGTTTATTTAACCTTAACATGATTGAAATTTTTGGTATTTTCTTAATTCCAATCGATCGGTAATCTCTAATTCTGTGATAAGCAACGTCATTCTTATTTGCCATAGCTTTATTGTTGCATGTACACTTTTGTCGTAATTGATTCTGTAGAAATCACAGATAAGCACAAAAACCGACCATCGACAAATATTTGGGCAGCCTTGTTTCAAATTCTTTTTCAATGATTGGGACGTTTTTTTTTGCTAACATTTTTGTCTTTCCGCCTTTTCTAAAGAAGATACATTCAATTTTTGTCTCCTCTCTCTCTCTCTCTTTCTCTTTCTACATCTATAACTCCGTCCCTCCATCCCACTATCCCTCATTCCCTCCGTCCGTCTCAAAATACCTCCCTTCCTCCGTCTATTTCTCTCTCCCTCCCTCCCTCCCTCCCTCCGTCTCACAGTTTATCCCTCCCTCCGTCCCTCCCTCCCAACATCCGTCCCTCCGTTCCTTTCTCTCCATTCGTCCCTCCCACCATCCGTCCCTCTCTCCCTCCCCACATCCCTCCCTCCGTCCCTCCCTCCCAAAATCTCTCCCTCCCTCCGTTCCTCTCTCCTTTCGTCTCTCCCACCATCCGTCCTTCTCTCCCTCCCAAAATCCCTCCCTCCCTCCCAAAATCCCTCCCTCCCTCCCTCCCTCCATCCGTTCCTCCGTCCCAAACTCCCTATCTCCCCCGTCCCTTCCATTTTCCCTCCCTCTCACCATCCCTCCCTCCGCCCTCCCTCCGTCTCACCCTTTATTCCTCCCTCCGTCCCTCCGTCCCTCTCTCCCTCCGACCATCAGTGCCTTCCTCCCTCCGTCCCTTTCTCTCTCTCTATCTCTATCTCTATCTATCTCTCTCTCTCTCTCTCTCTCTCTCTCTCTCTCTTACAATCCCTCCATTTTAGAACGACCCCACCTCGCCAGAATGGCGTTGGCCGAACATGACCCAAAGGAGTTCGGGGTGGAAGACCTGGTCCTCCTGTCCTCCATCGACCTTCCCTCCATCGTCTCTAACCTCCGCCTCCGGTAAATGATCTACCCGCTTTCACCGCGTCATTTCCGAGCGGATTAGCGGTCGTTTCGAGGCCGTGCCTCGTAAATCCCGCGCTTACGACTGCTTTCGGCCTCATTTGCATATGCGGACATGGCAACACACGCGAAAAGATCAAACAAACAGTGCGAAAAATCGATTCTTTCCGTGATTTTTAGCCAGAAATGCAATAAATGTGTCCATTTCGCAAGAAAAGTCACTCTGAGTCAGCTCGTTTCCTTCTTTCGAAAGCAGCGCAGCTATAAATGCGGGCATCGTTTGTTTTCAAGTGCAAAAGTCGCCAAGGAATGACTCTTTTTGCCGCGCGCAAAATCCGCTTACCCCGGTCTCAAAAATCACGTGTTCGGTGCGGTTTTGCAGGCAAAGAACGCCGAAAGTTGGGAGGGAAAGCCGAGAAAAACTGTGAAGCGGCCTGAGGCTACCAAGAATGGCAAGAAGCGGACTGAGCCTGCTAAGAAACATTGGAAGCGGCCTGAGTTTGCCAATAATCATTAAAAGCGGCCTAAGTGTGCCAAGAACCATTGGAAGCGGTCTGAGGCTGCCAAGAACCATTGGAAGCGGTCTGAGACTCCCAAGATTAACAAGAAGCGGCCTGAGGTTGCTAAGATTAATTGGAAGCGGCCTGGGGGCTGCCAAAAACCATCGGAAGCTACCTGACGGTGCCAAACCCTTAAAAGGCGACTTTAGGGTGCCAAAATCTTAAAAAGCGGCCTGAGGGTGTCAATACCTTAAAAAGCGACCTGAGGGTGCTAAAATCTTAAAAAGCGGCCTGAGGGGGCCAAGACTTTAAAAAGCGGCCTGAGGCTGCCAAAATCTTAAAAAGCGACCTGAGGGTGCCAAAATCTTAAAAAGCGACCTGAGGGTGCTAAAACCTTATAAAGCGGCCTGAGGCTTCCAAAATCTTAAAAAGCGACCTGAGGTTGCCAAAATCTTAAAAAGCGGCCTGAGGGTGCCAAAATCTTAAAAAGCGGCCTGAGAGTGTCAATACCTTAAAAAGCGACCTGAGGGTGCTAAAATCTTAAAAAGCGGCCTGAGGGGGCCAAGACTTTAAAAAGCGGCCTGAGGCTGCCAAAATCTTAAAAAGCGACCTGAGGGTACCAATACTTTAAAAAGCGGTCTAAGGCTGTCAAGACCTTAAAATGCGACCTGAGGGTGCCAAAATCTTAAAAAGCGACCTGAAGGTGCTAAAATCTTAAAAATCGACCTGAGGGTGCTAAAATCTTGAGAAACGCATTTTAGGTACTCTAAAGGCCGAATTTACACCTACATCGGTGAAGTATTGATTGCCGTCAACCCATACCGTAACCTGAACATCTATGACAAAGCAACCATCGACAAGTACAAGGCACACAAAGCTCGATTTTCAATCAATAATCCCATTTTCAGGGTCGAGAGATCTACGAAAGACCTCCCCATGCCTTTGCCATCGCCGATTCGGCATATCGATCTATGAAACGATTCGGAAGAGATTCGTGCATTGTGATCTCAGGTAATCGATATGGATTTTTCCGATTATCGATTGATTTTAGGAGAATCCGGCGCTGGAAAAACGGAAACTAGCAAAATTATCATGCGCTACCTGGCTGCAATTACGAATGTACAGCAACAGAAGGAAATTGAGAGGTGGGTTTTGAAATGTTTGCTAGGGCCTTATTTTTGTTTTTTTTGTTTTGGAAAAATCGATTTTA
>OZ059904.1:28832637-28840137 GCA_964057215.1 Oscheius myriophilus | reverse complement strand
CTCACTCACTCACTCACTCACTCACTCACTCACTCATTCACTCACTCACTCACTCACTCACTCACTCACTCACTCACTCATTTTTTCCCTTTCAGGCTGTCTACGAACGCCTCTTCTCTTGGGTTGTTCAACGAGTAAACGAAGCAGTCGCTGTAGAGACCCACTCTCGCTACAGTAAGACTACCGTAATCGGTGTCTTAGACATCTATGGCTTCGAAATCTTCGGAAAGAACAGTTTCGAGCAGTTGTGCATTAACTACTGCAATGAGAAACTCCAACAGTTGTTCATTGAATTAGTGCTGAAACAGGAGCAAGAAGAGTATGAAAGGGAGGGTATTCGTTGGCAGAAGATTGAATACTTCAACAACAAGATAATCTGTGATCTGGTGGAAGTGCCAAGAACGGGAATCCTAGCCACCCTTGACGATGCATGCGCCTCCATTGGAAACGTGACGGATAAAGTCTTCTTGGGAGAGATGGACAAGAAATTGGGAGGACATAAACACTATGTCAGTAGGGGACTACGCCAATCGGACAAAACCCTTGGATTTGAAGAATTCAGGTAGATTTTGGTTAAAAGAGTGGATGAAATAGGGGATTTTCAGGATAACACACTATGCTGGGGATGTGACTTACTCTGTTGAGGGATTCATGGATAAGAATAGGGACACACTGTTCCAAGATCTGAAGAGGCTTCTTTACAACAGGTGAGAGAGAGGGGGGAGTGCGTTGAGGAATGAAAAGTAATGTGAGAGGTGAGGCAATGTGAGGTACGGTGGTTAGATGCTGTGCGTTGCGAAGTGTTGCGGTGCGTTGCGGTTCAGTGTGGTGTGGTGCGTTGCGGTGTGTTACGGTGTGTTGCGTTTTGATACGTTGTGGTGCGTTGTGTTGCGTTATGGTGAGTTGCGTTTTGGTTCGTTGAGATGCGTTTTGGTGCGGTGCGACGCGGCGCGGTCCGTTATGGTGCCGTGCGGTGCGTTGCGGTGCGGTTCAGTGCGTTGTGTCGTGTTGTGTTGCGGTGCGGTGTAGTGCTGTACTGTTTGGTGCGTTTCGGTGCGTTGTGGTGCGTCTCGATGCGTTGTGCGGTGAGGAGTAGTGCGTTGCGGTGCGTTGCGATACGGCGCCTTTTGGTGTGTTCGACGCGGTGCGTTGCGTTGCGATTCGATGTGATGCGGTGTGGTGCGGTGTGATGTGATGCGTTGCGGTGCGTTGCGTTGCATTGAGTTGCTTTGCGATTCGATGCAGTGCGTTGCGATTCGGTGCGGGGCGCTGCGTTTGCGTTTGCTTTGCGTTGATTTGTGGTGCGTTTCGGTGCAGTGCAATGCGGTGCGGTGTGTTGCGGTGCGTTTTGGTGCGTTACGTTCCAGTGCCTTTCGGTGCGTTGCTTAGCGTTGCGTTGCGATGCGGAAAAGCGAGGTGTGTTGCGGTGCGGGGAGATGAGGTGCGTTGCGGTGCGTTGCGGTGCGTTGTGTTCCGATGCGTTGCAGTGCGTTTCGATTCAGTATGATTCAGTGCGATGCTGCGCGGTGCGTTGCATTGCGTTGCGTTGCGGTGCGTTGCGGTGCGTTGCGGTGTGTTGCTGTGCATTTCTATGCGTTGAGATGCGGTGCGTTTCAGTGCGTTGCGGAGCTAACTGATCGATTTCAGCAAAGACGCTCTGCTGAGGTCCCTCTTCCCAGATGGAGCCAAGTCAGCCTCCGAAGTAAACCGCCGCCCTCCCACAGCCGGTTTCCTCTTCAAAAACTCCATGGCCGAGTTGGTCACACAACTGGCAAGCAAGGAACCCCACTACATCCGCTGCATCAAACCCAATGAGGAAAAGAGTAGTTCAGCCTTCGATGAACAGAGGGTTGAACACCAAGTCAGGTACCTCGGCCTTCTGGAGAACGTGAGGGTTAGGAGGGCCGGATTCGCTCACAGAATGCCTTACGATCGATTTGTAAATAGGTCAGTTTCCTGGTTCTACCTGAAACTTATCTATGTTTCAGGTACAAGATGTTGTGCCCCAGAACATGGCCCAACCCCAGAGGAGGACTTCCGAAAGACAACTGCCTGACCATTCTGAAGCACTGCGGTCTGGATGGAGACTGCACACCTGGAAGGACAAAGGTGGGAAAATTTTCCAAAATGTGGAAAAGGGTGTTTAGATTTTCATCAGAAGCCCTCAAAAGATTTTCATCAGAAGCCCTCAAACTGTGTTTGGATTGGAGGATATGAGAAGTGCTAAACTACCGGAGGTTGTGACTTTCCTCCAAAAGGTAGGAGAGAGAGAGAGAGAGAGAGAGAGAGAGAGAGAGAGAGAGGGAGAGAGAGAAAGACAGAGACTAGTAGAGGAAAGGAGATATAGAGACTTTTAAAAAACAGAGATATAGAGTAAAAATATACAGATAGGCAGAGAAAATACAAATTGACAGACAGAAAGAGTCAAAGAGACAAAAAGGAAAAGAGGCAAATAGGCGAGAGGTAAAGAGGTAAGAGGCAAAGAGGCGAAAAGGCACAGAGGCGGAGGCAAAGAGTCAGGAAAGTTAAAATAACGCAAAGAGGCAGGAAGGTTAAAAAAAACCAAAAGGCGAGAGGCAAAGAGGTAAAGAGGCAGAAGGTTAAAAACCAAGAGGTGAGAGGCAAAGAGGAAACAAGGCAAAAAGGCGAGAGGCAAAGAGGCGAAAAGCAAAGAGACAGGACGATTAAAAAGAAGCGAAGAGGCGAGAGGCAAAAAGGCAAAAAGGCGAGAAGCAAAGAGGCGAGAGGCAAATATGCAAAGATGCAAAGAGGCAAAGAGGCAAAAAGCAAAGAGGGAAAGAGGCAAAAATGCAAAAGAGAGACGGTTAAAGAAATATAAAAACAGACAGTCAGATGAGAGATACGTATTTATAGAGAGATGGAAAGACATAATAATAGAGAGACAAAGCTAAAGAGAGAGAGAGAAATTCGGAGAGGGGGGAGAAAGAGAGACAGAGAGAGATAGAGGCAAAAGAGACATTTGGTCGTTTAGATGGTGAGAGGCTACCAAACCAGGAGACGCTACGAAAGAATCAAGGCCGTCTACCTCATCATGGGAGCCTACAGACGCTACAAACTCCGCACCTACATTCTCAACGTAATTAACGTCTTCAGGCAAGAAAGCGGGTCAATTATCATCTGTATCTGCTTTCAGAGGCGTGCGAAACATGAAAGATCTGGGGAAAAGCCTTCGTTGGCCCGCGCCTCCCGTTGTTCTGGCTCCATTTGTCTCCAAATTGAAGGTCATGCACAACAGGTGGAGAGCATCTGTGATTCTTTCAAGAATGCCTCAACATCTGAGGTAAGTATTGCAATTTTAGTACAATTTTAATACAATTTTACGTATGATACGCAGCGGAAGTGAAATTTTCAGAGAAGCTTTGCCTCAAAAACTGGCCGCGTTCGAAGTGTTGCATGGAAAACGCGAACACTGGGGATACCCTCGATTCTGGAAGGGAGACTATTTGTCAATGGTTTGGAAATCGGTTTATCGATTTATTGATTGTTGAGTTTAGCAAGAGGAAATGGAGCCGGGAACTACGTTCAATGGATATAGGGATGGAATCAACCAACTTCGCCTGCATCATCCATTTGGAAGTGTTCTGTTCAGTACTTACATCCAGGTAAGGTTGACCGCACCGCACCACCGCACCGCACCGCACCGCACCACACCGCACCGCACCGCACCGCACCGCAACCCACCGTCATGCACCTTAACGCACCGCAACCGCCACACATCGCACCGAAAAGCACCGAAAAGCACCGCAACGCATTATAGTAGTCGCAGAGTTGAAATCCAGCCAAAAACAGCCTTAATGCAGCATTCGTGCGATACGCAGGCGAATAGAGCGTGCCAAAAGCGGAGACGCAGAGAAAAAGCGGCTTTTTCTCTCCGATTTCCGTTTGGCGACGGCTATACATCGAAACGCATCGCAACCGCAACCGCAGAGCACCGCAACCGCAACGCACCACACCGCGCCACACTGCAACGCACTATAACGCACCGCAACGCAACGCACCGCAACTCACCGCAACGCACCTATTTTTACCTCACTTCGCTTTATATCTCACCTTTTATCTTTCTTTTCAGAAATTCAACAAGTTCAACAAGTCCTCCCTCCGTGTGCTCGTCGTCACCGATCGTTTTGTGGTCAAAATGGACGCCAAGAAGTTCAAAGTCCTAAAAGAGCCAGTTCTTCTCCAAAACGTAAGTTCCTTCTCTGCGAATTTCAAACAATTACTGTTTTCCAGATTATGCGAATTTCTCTTTGCGCACAGCCCAATGGACTGATTGTTCTTCATGTGGGAGACAATGATATCCTGGGTTGTACGAAGAACGCCAAAGACGAAGACCGCGTGGGAGAGATGATAGGAACACTTTTGGCTCAGATGGATAGGCTGAGTGTGCGCCGGCCTCCTGTTATGGTATCTTCTGTGTTGACCTGCTCCCTGGGTGGAAAATCCAGGGCTGTTCGTGTTTTCCCAGCTGACCCTTCGCAACAGCCGGTTTTCAAGAAGAACGGCAACGATGTCGACCTCATCTGCCACAATCTAGTCTCTTAGAAAAGATTTACGAGTTTTCGCTTTGCCAATCTACACTCCCGATGAAGTCACTTAATAAATATGAAATTATGGCCTGAGAGTGGAAGGAGAGAGGATAGGTAGACGGAGAAATCGGTGTGACTGATGCGCACACGCAAACATGCAAACGAAAACACACCTGCAAACGCACACGTAAACGCACAGGAAACGCACAAGAAACGCACACGCAAACGCACACGCACACGCACACGTAAACGCACACGCACACGCACACGCACACGCACACGTACACGCACACGCACACGCACACGTACACGCACACGCACACGCACACGCACACGCACACGTACACGCACACGCACACGCACACGCACACGCACACGCACACGCACACGCACACGCACACGCACACGCACACGCACACGCACACGCACACGCACACGCACACGCACACGCACACGCACACGCACACGCACACGCACACGCACACGCACACGCACACGCACACGCACACGCACACGCACACGCACACGCACACGCACACGCACACGCACACGCACACGCACACGCACACGCACACGCACACGCACACGCACACGCACACGCACACGCACACGCACACGCACACGCACACGCACACGCACACGCACACGCACACGCACACGCACACGCACACGCACACGCACTCACTTTTTCTCAAGTAAAACGCATCTTTCATTTGTGTACCCGTATTTAGTGAAATCTACATCTGAAGCTCCGCCCTGGCTGTCGGATATCCCGATCGAATCTGCCATTGCGTAGAGATCCCATTCCCGTAGCACGTCAGTTCTATAACCACATTCGGATCAGCCGGATGAAACGCTCGAAACCTAAATTTAAACGAGTTTCTTCATATTGCCTAAAGTTTTACCGGCAATAAGGAAAATCTTCCAATTCTCCCCTAGCAAATAATCCATTTCGACAGGCCACTGTCCTAAATTCACTAATGGTGACAGTGGAGTTGAACTGAATTCCGCGGATGATCCAAGGGGCTAGAAGACTTCTCCATCCCTAAAAACGTTAAGGTAGTTAAGGTTTTCACTAAGGCAATTACCCTAATGAAAAGAACCATGTCTTCGGCTGAAATTGTTGAGATCACTTGAGGAGCCTCACTGTAGGCGTAGAAAGTGAGGCAGCGTTGATGGGAACCGAGCAGACGGGAAAGGACGCTACCTGGAAATGTCTCTTTTAGTGTCTCCTTTCATTTCTGTCTCTGTCTGTCTCTGTCTCTGTCTCTGTTTCCGTCTCTATCTCTGTCTCTGTCTCTCTATCTCTCTGTCTCTCTATCTCTCTGTCTCTCTATCTCTCTATCTCGGTCTCTGTCTCTGTCTCTGTCTCTGTCTCTGTCTTTGTCTCTGTCTTTGTCTCTGTCTCTCTGTCTCTCTGTCTCTCTATCTCACTGTCTCTCTGTTTCTCTGTCTCTCTGTCTCTACGTCTCTCTGTCTCTGTCTCTCTGTCTATGTCTTTCTCTCTCTCTCTCTCTCTCTCTCTCTCTCTCTCTCTCTATGTCTCTCTCTCTCTCTCTCTACTAACCATCAATATCCACCCAAAGAATGTTCTCCAACTCTTGCCGATGACTAGGGTCCAACTTCAGATGCAGAAACCTTGTCCTACTAAGGTCAATGGCCGAAACGCCCTTCCCCTCCCCAAAGCAATCAAAAGCTGACATATTCTCCAAAATGACATTTTTCACTCTCAAAGAGGAGAGCCTCTTTTGAGAGAGACATCCAAATCTCCATGGAAAGAGCGGGCTATGAGATGATAAAAGCAATGATCTAAATGATGAGATTTGTGGTAAAATATATTTTACTCACTTGAGATCTAAACGGCCGCACACTCTTTCGCAGAAGTCTATTGCATGTGCAAATCGTTCATCAGTCATTCGGGAGTTTGTACGTCTTCCCAGTTTTCGGACATCGAAGCGGAGGGCGTCGACCCTCATGTACTTGAGAAGCTGTAAAGTGAATGATAAGGTATAGTCAGTTTTGGCTTTCAAATTGAATTTCAAGTAAATGAATGGCGTAGGTCATTAAAAGGGCCATCAGGGGCCTTTTTTGGCTATAGTACCCCACGGTGATAAAAACCCGCATGGCAATACTTCAGATTACGATTGCCCGCACTACCCCTTGGGGAGTTGTCGCAATGATTTGGCTGCGAGGAGCGAACCTCTCGCTGAGAGACGCAGACAGAGCGAGAAACGCCGTTGGGACCCTTTTCCCGCTGCATACACGGCTGCCACACGGTGAGTCGAGCGAGTGGCCCCGCGGAAATCGGAACGGCCCTGCCAGCCGCTTTCCCCGTGTCCTAGTGACTACGGTATTTATAATTATAGGGTGTACCAGGGTGTACAGTTTCTAAAGGCCCCGTTTGAAGCGGCGTTAAAACACGCCGGGCGGCATGTAGAACGGCATGCTTTTTGCAATTTTAATTTAAAAATACCGTAGTTACTAGGCCTCGAGAATACCGGCTGTCAGGTCCATCCTGATTTCCGCGGCTCCCCGCCGTGGCCAGCTATATTTTTATGCATTTTCATATACTTTACGGCAGTTATTTCGCATGTGATTATTTTAAATAGTGTGAAAATTGAAAAACGATGAAAATACACTTTTTAGAGCTATATTAAAACCAGGTTTGAAATACCGCAAAGGAAGTTTTGGCAAAGTGCCAGCTTGCCGATTGGCGCACACTTTTCAGTAAACACCGCGCAGTCATCTCTGCGTATGGCCCGTTGGCTGAAAGCCGATGGGACAAAATATTTGACTAATTTGTCATTAGAGTATCTTTTATCGGATACGTACATAAAAATGGTTATAGAAACCAGAAATTATAAAATATAATAAAAACGTAATTAGGAGGGCGCAGATCTCCAAACGCCCATCTGCACACTGCTTTCTTTATTCGAAATTGTTAGAAAGCCGA
>OZ059904.1:28782637-28827637 GCA_964057215.1 Oscheius myriophilus | reverse complement strand
AAAAGCTGGCTGCTGATTGGAAAGGGAGAGGGACGGCGGCTGGCAGGAATAGTAGTACTGCGGCTGGCAGTAGCGGCGCAGACTGGTTGGCAGCAGGAGACACAGGGCGCGGAGATGAATTGCGGGGGGCACAGACCGGTCAAGGCACTTCTCACTCTCTTTTTTCTTTTCTTTCTTCCTTCTTTTTCTATTTTCTATATTTTCTACACGGAAAAATGGTTCGGAATCTGGCTGGGTTCAGGGGAAGTGGGGGGGGGGGGGGGGTTCCATGGTATGGAGGAACCTTGTAAGGCAGGGGACCTTGATTTTTTTAAAACTACTTTCCATTTAAGGAGGCCTAACTGTACAACCCCCCCCCCCTTTCCGATCCGTGCCCAGTTTTGCGTCATTGGGGGGCTCCTTCAAATTAGGCTTAGGAGTGGGGTTTGTTTTGTGTGTGCGGGGATTTGGGTTGCTTGGTTTGGAGGAAGGTGGGCCTTGATTTTTGACTTTCCATTTAAGGGGGGCCTCACTTTACAGCCCCCCCCCTATTTCCGATCCATGATCAGTTATTGGCCATAGGGGGGGCTTCTTACAACCGGAAAAAGTTACGCTTGGGGGCGGGGGGTGTTTGGTAAGTGGGGATGGTGAAGCAAGGGTCATTAATTTTTGAGACACCCATTAGTGGGGGGTTAACTTTTTTGTCCTCCCCCCTCTGTCCCATGCTCATTCATAGAGAATGGGAAATCGCAACAAGACCCCCCCCCCCGCACCACATAATTTAAGACCCCAAATTAAGGGGGACTCTCCTATTTTAAAAACTAAATTTTAAGGACGTAGAACTGCGATTGCCCAAATTGAAGGTTTCCAAGTGAGAAGATTACCCCATTTTAAGGCCCCATATACCAAAATTGAATATCCCAAAGTGCAAGGGATTACCCAATTTTAAGACCATAAAGCAAAGGTTACCCAATTTGGAGGTACCCAAGTTAAAAAATATATAATACCCCATTTTAGCGTCCAAATGCGACGATGATTACCCTAATTGACTGTCCCAAGTACCTTAACTTTTGGGCCGTAACATAGGGTAATCTCACTATAGCTGTCGCCAAATTGGAATCATGCCAATCAAATTAGAATGTGCCAGTGATCCTCTGTTGACATTGAAGTTCGTAGTCTAATCAGTAGACAACAGAGCATGATTTGCATGTTTCCGAAATTAGCATATGATTTCATTTTGGCGACAGCTATAAACCCTTTTACGGTCCTAAAGCTAAAGTTACCCAATTTGAAGGTCTCCAAGTTAGAAGGTGCCCCAAAATTCGATTAAACTACCCTATTTTAAGGCCTTAATGCTAAGACGATTAGTAAAAGTGACGTAAGACCCTAAAGACATTTCCACTCTACGGACGGAAAAATTTAGGAAGGGGCCGTCCAGGGCATTTTTGTAAATTATTTTTTAAATATAACTTTTTAAAAGTCCCTTTCTATAAAAATTCTAAGTACCAAAAGTTCAAGATTTTAAGTTTTAAGCCATGAAGCACAAAAAATATAGCAATGATATTCTTTCTTTCGGATAATGGGCAAATTCATATTTATAATCGAAAAATGGCCCGATCTGATGAAACCTACGCCTAAGCTTCCAAATAAGTAAAACATTTATTAAAGCAGGCGAAGTAGATACAAACCGAGACTAGAGATCGAAACAGAATAATTACGCTAGTCTTACAAAATCAAACACAATTGCAAGTGAAATCACCCGAAGAATCAACCAGGAATCGATGCTTAGGCAGAATCGGCCTTCTTCTCCGCGTTGCGCAGCTTTTGCTCCTCCAAACTCTTGAGATATCTGAAAATTAGGGTGTGGGGTAGCATGAGAGGTAATTTACCTCAACGCCCGCTTGGCTGCCGTCGTCTTTGCGATACGGTAGTTGCGGCCCATACCCGTGAATCGCATCTTCTTGTCCACTTCAACCGTCACACGCACCTGAAAACATGTTGTAATGCGGCAGTTCAGCACATTTTTTCTTATGAACAAGCATAATTTCTGGCTGGCTTAAACTATTCCCTGGCAGCCTTGAACCGCAATGGTCAAAAGACAGATAACCTCAGGCCGCTTTGGACGAAATTCAGGGAGCCTTAGGCCGCAAAGGACGCCAATTAGAGAAACTCAGGTCAGAACAAAAACGGCATTAATACAGACCGCTCCAAGGTAGCCAAAGACAGCTTTTGGCAAAGTTTAGTTACAGCCAAGCACGGCAAAATTTGGGGGCGGGCCGAGAAAATTTCAAAACCGGGCCGGCCCGAAATTTTTTTTTTCGTTATCTTTGATTTTTACATTGAAAAAAGGCATAAATTTTCGGTTGAGCCAGGCCGGGCCAGCTCGGGCCGGGACGTGAAAAATTTTGGAGCGGGCAGGCCCGGGCCGGCCCGTTGCCATGCTTGGTTACAGCTATATGCCTAAAAAAAACAATAAAAACACTCTTGGACCTGTAGGAGTCTCAGGCCGATAAGAACGAAATTCAGGTAGGCCTCTTCGTACAAAAATCAGGCAACCTCATGCCGCTCTATACGAAATATGCGCAACCTCAGGCAGCTCTGAGTGAAATTTATCTAACCCTGGACCGCCCTAGACGATATTTAGGCAGCCTCAGGCCGCTTCGGACAAAATACAGGTAAGGCAACCTCGGGCCGCTCTGAAACAGATCTAGACAACCTGAGGCCGCTCTGGGCAAAATCGTCGAAATCTAGTCAACCTCAGGACTAAATACAGGCCAGAGAAACTCAAAGCAGCTCTGGGGCAACCTCAGGTCGCTCATTCCAGAATTTAGGTAACCTCCGGCAGCTGTATACGAAATATGGACAACATAAGGTCGCTCTGAACAAGATATAAGTAACCTCAGCCCGCTCTGGGCAAAATGTGGGCAACCTTAGGACGCTCTGGACGACAAATAGGCAGTGTCAGTTTACTCTAGTCGAAAAAAACGAAATCGGGGCAACCTGAGGTCGCTTTGTACGAACAACCATGGCAACGGGCTGGCGCGATACCAAAATTTTCACGGGCCGGCCCCGACCAAAAATTTATGCCTTATTTCAATGTAAAATCGAAAATAACGAGAAAAAAAATTTTTCGGGCCGGCCCGGGCCTGCCCGTTCCCAAATTTTCTCGGCCCGGCCCGCGATTTCGCCATGGTTGTGTATGAACTCTACATGAAGTACGGGAAAGACAGCCTCAGGCCGCTATGGACAAAATCTCGGCAAGCTTAAGTCGCGCTGGACGAAATCTAGGCAACCTCAGGCCGCTCTGGGCGAAATTTAGGCCACATAAGGCCGCTATAAGCAAAATCTAGGCTGCCTCAGGCCGCTCTAAACGAAATCTAGACAACTCTAGTCGAAATCTGGGTAGCCTCAGGCCGCTCTGAGAAAAATATTAGCTATCTCAGTTCGCTCTAGACAAAGAGGCGAAATCAAGACAACCTCACGCCGCCATAAACGAAATAGGGCAAGCTCAGGTCGCTACGTGCGAAAATTAAGTAACCGATCTGGACGAAATATACGTATTCTCAGGCACCTCTGGTCAAATCTGAGCAAAATTCTGGGCATAATTTAATCAATCCTCAGACCGCTTCGGAGGAAACACAGGCAAGACAGCCTCAGGCCGCTTAAGACGGAACCTAGGGTTGCTTTTCGCATTCGAACCGGCCCGTCTACCTACCTTTCCAGTCTCCACTATCCTCTCCAACTTGCTGAACCTCGTCTTGCCCGGTTCGAGTTCCATAAGCTCGCGGATGGGCGAACGAGGCGGGTTGGCACAGCACTCGTCGATCGTCTGCTTCATCAGATTATGGAAAACCCTCCACACCACGTCGAGGTTTCTTCCCGAATCCTACAAATCTCCATAAACCATTAAAAATAACAATTCCCCACCAGGTAGACAGCGCCGGCGATGCTCTCAAAGATGTCACTGAGTGCCTTGGGCACCTCTATGTCCTCCTCCTGTCCCTCGTCGATCTCCTCCTCCGTCGTCACCATGTACATCTCCGCGTTGAAGTTGGCGTCGAAAAGGTTGCGCTCCTGGCACAGACGCACAAACTTCTCGTTCATATGGTGGAGCCCCGGACACATGGCCACAAAGTGCTTGTGGAACTCGTTCTTCACCGCCAAACTGGCGAAGATAGTGTTGTTCACGAGAGCCGATCGAAGGTCAGTCAACACCTGAACAGACCTTTAAGATATATTAAAACATTTAGCCAATTATGTCTTTGATTAAGACGCCGTCTCTGTATGATTCGAGCGCCGGCCTAAAAGCCACTGTCTTATTGTTAGGAAAAATTTGACAGTATTGGCCCAAAATTGGTTTATGACCTTCCTATAGGGCGAGTTTCAGGTCAATATCGATTTTTTGACCTGGGTTACGGTAGTGTACTGCAATTTTGTTAATTGGTCGAATTCTTTCGAAGTGGTATTTTTACAATAGCTTTAGTCGTGGACACGCCTAATCTAATCCTTAAATAATGAAATGTTTGTGTACTTTCGCAAAAGACAGAAAACCTCAAAAAGTGGAAAAATGCGTTTGAAATTGCAGTTTTTCGACCTTTGTCATATAATGGCTGGAAAAAGCCAAATAAAAAAATGCGCCACATGTTTCTGCATCTTTTGCAATATTGAAATCTAAATAAATAGGTGACCACCATGACGAAACTCGATTTTGAAACCGAAATTTTCCTTCTCGGGCCGCTCTGGACAAACGTAGGCAACCTCAGGCCGCTCTGGACAAAAAATTAGGCAACCTCAGGCCGCTCTGAATGAAAATTTAGGCACATTCAGGTCGATCTGAACAAATTTTTGGCAACCTAAGCCGCTCTAGACGAAATTTAGGCAACCTTAGGCCGCTCTGAACAAAACATTGGAAACCTGAATCCGCCCTGGACGAAACAGATTACCTCAGCCCGCTATGGAAAAACATGCAACCTCAGGCCGCTCTGAAGAAAAATGCAACCTCAGGTCGCTCTCGGCAGAACGTGGGCAACCTAAGGCCGCTCTGGACGACATCTAGGCCACTTCAGGCCACCCAGATTACCCTAAGTTTCAGATTATTTATTGTAACAGATGACCAAAAATCGATACTAACTCTTACAAATCGACTCTTACAGTCCTTTAAATAAAGACATTGAAGCCGAACTCACCCCCGGGCTGTACTGTCGACTGTCTTCGTAGAGGAACCGCGTGATCATGTAGTCCAGCACGGCGTCTCCAAGGAATTCCAGTCTCTATAAAAACCTGAGTTTTTGGCCATAAATTCAAAAAGCCACCTGGTAACAGCCAGTGATTCTGTTCTTGTAGTAACTGGCGTGGGTGAAGGCTTGCAGCAGATAGGCCTTGTTCTTGAAACTGTACCTGAAAGCAAAGTTTTGTTAGAAAAAACAAAAAAAAATGTGACTTACTTTATGGTGTGCTCCACCTCCTCGAAACGGAACTGCCTGTACATCTCCTTCAGAAGCTTCTGCGACAGATTTTGGTCATCCGCGGAGTCGACGAATCTTAAGACAACGAATTTATTGAAAGTTGTCTCAAGTTGCATTAATAGTGTATGTGAATGTGGTGTGCCCGGGATTTAGGTTGACAGGCACGGGCCCTTACCATACATTGTCAAGCTCCGCCAAAAGCGGCGGTCGTCGCAATTTTAAGTTTTCGACAAATTTAGTTAAAGAAGGAGGCCCGTCGCATATTTTCGAATACTCCATGATTGAGGTGGCTGTCGCAAAATGGACCCCCGCGGTGGGTTGCCCAAGGTCAGGCCGAACAAAATTTACATTCAGAAAGGTCTACGAGTGCCACAATTCTCGTGAACAATTAGTACTAAATTAGTATATGCGTATGCTTCGGAAAATAATCACACAGACACAGCTATTTTACGAGGCGAAAAGACACACATATAGTTTGACGAGACGAATTTGGTATGTAGGGGTGCCACAAAACAGACCCCATCATTAACTTTTTAGACCACGTTAGACCAACTTAAAGTTTGCAACAGATAATTTTTGTAATTGAGGAGACCCCTGTGCGCAAAATGCCTATTCCAACCTCAACAGTGGGTCCTCAGTTGTGACAGCTCCAGAAGTGATGACTTTGAGTCCTAGCCACTTCATAAACTTGAGCGTTGGGTGGGGTCCGAGAGAGAGGAGATGGGCGCCGATCAGCGCCTCTACGGCGTCGGCGATCGACTTGTCCGAGATGTACTGTTGAGTGAACATGTTGTACGGCAGAGGAGGGATCTCCTCACTGGCCTTGTCCGAGGGAGTAGACTGAAAGGTAAAGTTTACATTGGAAACCCTTGTGAAACACCGAAAAAATCAGTCCTTTAACGATTTCCAACCATGTTAGCGAGCCCCAAAATTTCTCGACCAGACCCAATGCAGGTCCCGCAACCAAAATTTGTCATAACTGACATTGCGAAAAAACGGAATTAGCTGAAACGTGGTATATTTTCGGACACAACTGCAAAATTTTACAAAACTCGCTCCTTGCGGCTGAGAGGTAACGTTCTTGCTTGGAAATCTCTCGACCCGGGTTCGAATCCACCCTGATTTTTTTTATTTTCCTAATGATAACCATAGGTGGATGCTTGCGGTACCTACGTATTTCGGCGTTTGGTTGAAAATGTTAACAAAAAATTAAGGGGGACTTACGTAGCCGCCGAGGCGCCATTTGGGAGGCTTACGCAACGAGTACCCCAACGTTCCCTGTCCAGGTATGATGATAACTTCAAAAATAAGGGCATTACACATTTGGACACTTTTCGGCAAGTTTCAAACAATCTGCTCTCAAACGTTTAAAAAAATTGCCCAAAGTCACACGTTTTCTGTTTTTTTTTAAAGCGATTTGGACAACCAAATTGAAAATTTTTCGAGAAAAATGTCAAAAACTCCCAACAAAAAAATTGAAATTTTTGCCGTTTCTGACCCCTCAATCTTTGGAAATTTGCGTTCCGACCAAATCAATATGTACGCTGCTGGAAATTGAATTTGCAAAAAAAGAGTTATAGAAGTAGGAACTTCTGAAACGTTTGAAAATCCGCAGTATCCAGCGGGGTTCTCACGGGCCGGGCCAATTAGATTTAATTTTGGTCGGCCCGTTTACCCTGGACCACCCAGTCAGATTGCAACCCACACGACCAGGGTTCGATCCCGGTCGGTTACATTCTTTTTTGTGCAGCTAATATAGACTTATATGTTAGTAACAAACGATATTATGTTATTTAAAGTAGTTTAAAAAATATTGTACCGATTTATACAAAATTTAAAATTATATTTTTCATAATCGGACCGTCCCAAAAAATCCCTCGGCCCGGCCTTTAATAACCCCAACTCCTACCTTGGGGAAGTTGATAGTCTCCACCCCGTCGGTCACTTGAACATTTGCGTCCGCCTGGTCCCACCCAGTCGCCTCCTTTACAGCTTGGTCGGCCGTCGCCGTGCCTTCCAGCACATTCTCCATGAAACGGTCCTTCTCCTCCGCGTCTTCCGTGTTCGGAGCCTTGAAATTCCCCACAGGGACGTAGCTAAAAAGCCGTTTAATGGAATTTCAAACTGCTTTCTTACCAGGGAGGCAGCCACGAGTCCTGGACATCGAATTTCGCGCCGACCAAGAGCGACGGGATGCCGATGCGCTTGCCCAGCCGGTAGAGGTTGCAGTTAGAGACCTGAGAGATTTATAAAAATACTCAAAAAGAAGGCGTTCTACCTCTTTGCTCCTGGCGAAGGAGAGTTTTCCCTCGTGTTGGTCAGAATGTGTATGGTAGAGGTAGTCAGTGACAGCGTATTTGAGGAAAGAGTCACCGATCGTCTCCAAGCGCTCCAAGTTGATTCCTGGAAAATGGACCTGAGTAAAAGAGAGATAGAGTGAGTGAGTGAGTGAGTGTGACTGAGTGAGTGAGCATACGTGGCCGACATTTTGATGATTTTCGAGATTTTCTCGGACGATTTTTTTTATCATATGGTGATTTTTAAATTTGAATGTACATATTTCTTTTGTGACGATTTTCTCAGCTCTCGCTAAATTTTCACCAGTTTTCATTTTCAGGTTTGTAATTTCAAGTGGTCAAAAATACTGCAAAGTTTACAAAAAAAACCCGGACGATTCCGTCGCAAGTTAAGGATATTCAGAACATAAAAGAGATCTTTACGAATAAGACGCGAATCACTTGAATTAAATGCGCAATCGTCCAGATTTTTTGAAAGCTTTTCAGTATTTTGTGTTTAAAATGTTCCCTTAAAACAGAAAATGTATATCTATCCCACTTTTTGTAAAATTCGTCCGGAAAAAATACATGTTAAAACATGAAACGTTTCATTTCCTTAAAACATTACGTGGGTCCTGTAGCGACTTCTACATCGGGCCGCAAATGACGAAAATTTTGAAATTAATTTTTTCGTATTTCGTTTTGTCTTTTCTGATGAGAAAAATTCCCGGACGATTTTTTAGACCCATGTGGTCCCCCCTTATGTGCTTTTTTTCTCAAAAATAAAAAGCCGGCCACATATGTGAGTGAGTGAGAAAGTGTGTTAGTGAGTGAGTGTGAGTGAGTGTGAGTGAGTGTGAATGAGTGTGAGTGAGTGAGAGATACCATACCATCGTTGGCATTGGAGGTGGTGAGGGCGGTGAGCAGGAGGCAAGGAGACACTCCGTAAGGATTCAGATGCATGAGATCGTTTCCAGCACTCGTCGCGGGACAATCCCCTCCCACGCGAGTCATCGAAGGCGACGGGGTGGCGAAAGAGAAGGATCCCTCGAGTTCAGGGGCCAAAATCTCTCCCTTGGGAAGCTCTTCAGTCGGGGCAAATCTCTCGTCCACACGGTGTTTCATCAGCTCTCCCTCCTCCAGATCGTGGAATTCATCATCAGACACTTGTTCGCTGGCATCGGTGATCAGATCTCCGTCCTTATCTAAACAATACTAGTTATTTGACGTACCTGGCTCGGTATTTTTGGCGGGGTTCCCATGAGCCGGCCAGGGCCATTTGGAAAATTTTGCTGGGCCCGTTTACCCTGGACCACCCAGTCAGATTGCCACCCACACGACCAGGGTTCCATCCCGGTCGGTGACATTCTTGAATTATATGTTAGTAACAAACATTATTAAGTTTTTTAAAGTGGTTTAAAAATTATTGTACGGAATTATACAAAATTTAAAATTTAATTTTTCATACCCGGTCCTCCCCATAAAAAAATCCCTCGGCAAAACGGACTATATGGGTAGCACAAGCACTTCTTGTCCTCGTATGGGGCAGAAGTGCTTGTGCTAGGTGTTTGGTTAAAAATTGGGATTTCTCAATTTGCCAAGCCCATGAGAGCTTCAATAGTTCCCCAGTAAAGATCCCCGACACACAAAACCTGAAAATTCCGAATTTGAATTAACACACGTTCTAGAATCATCTCTCCTTCATTAGAATTTCTGCATGCAAATGGCACGTTCTCTGCCGTCTCCACATTTGCATGCTGTTTTGTCACTATCTGCATTCAAATTCATATTCCAATTGCATGTCTGCCAGCCCTCTCCTCATTTCTTCAGTCCTTCGTTATTCTAAGTTCCGCCGGTTTGAGTAACAGTTCCCATATAACCCCTCCTCTCCCAGTCATAGCATCATCCAATCATCATGGCTCAGTCGGTTCCCCCCGGTGACATCGCCACCCAGCCCGGGTCCAAGATCGTCTTCAACGCGCCGTATGATGACAAACATACGTACCACATTAGTGAGTTTGCGTCTTCTGAAGCACGGCTAACCACTGTTCTTCAGAGATCATCAACTCCTCTGCCCGTCGCATCGGCTGGGCCATCAAGACGACGAACATGAAGCGTCTGGGAGTGGACCCCGGCTGCGGAGTGCTGGACCCCAAGGAGGCCATCCTCATGGCCGTGTCCTGCGACGCGTTCGCCTTCGGCCAGGAGGACACCAACAACGACCGCATCACGGTCGAGTGGACCAACACTCCCGACGGCGCCGCCAAGCAGTTCCGCCGCGAGTGGTTCCAGGGCGACGGCATGGTCCGCAGGAAGAACCTCCCCATCGAATACAACCCCTAGGGGAAACAACCAACACCCGAATAAAGATTATTTATGAAGTCTTGTTCTTTTTGTGACCGATTTTGTTAGAGTATTGAAGAACTGCATGCTTTATTGTCATTCTTTGTAACCAGCTGTGCTAACAAGGCAACCAATTTTGGTTAGTGTGGCCAATTGAACAAGAGGCACATTTTTGGATAGCCGTTGGCAATCCATTTACGAATCTGATCTTAAAATCTGACGAGCACACGTGGGAGCATAAATATTTCAACTTTTGTTTGTGTAGGAATAGCATTACAGCCTGATTTCGAATTTAACTGAAAGTTACATAGGCTGATGAAAGTTACAAATTTTACTCGCTGGTATAGTGATTATAGCTGTCGCCAAATGGGAATCTTGCCACAAACAGCTTTAATACAGCATTCGTGCGATCAACAGGCGAAAAGAGCGTGCAAAAAGCGGAGACGCAGAGAATTTTTTTGAAGAATTTTTCTCGCCGATTTCCGTTTGACGACTGCTATAGCATAAGGGCCTCACAATGTTGTAGTGGGGTCGATTAAAGTGTCGACCTGTTTGTAAAACATATAAAACCTTCCAAACTCATATTACATGACTGAGACGGGCCCAAGGGTGGCTGATTAGCGGGCCGGGCCTAGAAAATCTGAGGAAGGGGCCGGCCCCATTATTTTTGAAAATCTATTTTTAAATGTAACTCTTTTCGTAACTCTGTAAATTACGAAAAGAGTTACCTTAAAGTTTTAAGTTCTGCTTGTTGCTAAATAAAATTCTAATTGTGCCAAAAATACTGTGTGAAGGAGGATTCGAACTACCCTTTATAAATTTTTTTAAAATTTTCATGGCCGCGTGGCTAAGAGGTAGGGCTGGCAATCCGAAGTTACCCCAGTTCGATCCCCCGCCGACAAAACTATTTTGCCATAGTTGTTTTATGCAACTATTATCCTAGAGACACATTTGCAGTGCATAAATAATTAAAACTTTTGTTTCTAACTTTTAGAAACTTTGATCTCGGGCCGCGTGGGGCCGAGATTTTTGGAGAGCGGGCCGGCCCTCAGCCACCCTTGGACGGGCCGCAACGGGCCGGACCGAGGATTTTTTCGAGTCGGCCCGCCCCGTGGCATTTAGAGCATGGGGTTGCGCACAACAAGCACCACTCGTTGATGTACGGATGTACTACGCACCTTCTTCACTCTCATAAGCAGCTAAATCGATGACTTCTGCCCGATCCTTCGATCTTTCGCGGTCTTCCTCAATGTCCTTTGAGTCGGCGAACTTCGCCAGCGGGTCTACGGCCAGATTCTATACAAAAATTCACTTAAGAAGAAAAACCCCATCCCTCACCAAATTCTTCTGAGGCTTGTCGGGCTTCCGCGTGGCAGGAGTGGGTTCCGCCGCTGCCTTGGGCAAGATCTGGCCACACACGTCGGCCATCAGGGAGTTCATGTCGATTGCGGCACTACCACAGCCGAGGATTTGCTGAAAATACGACAAAACAAATGAAAGTGAAAGAAAACGTACGAAGGGGATCTCTTGCTGACCAGTGTCTTCCACATCGCCCCAACCGAATTCGACGATATTCGCTCGCGGGGCGGCAAAGTCTGAGCGACCAGCTGAAAATAGCATTAAAAGTTCGATTCAGGGAATTTAGGCAACCTCAGGCCGCTTTTGCCACAGCTAGGTAACATTAGACCGCTTCGAACAATTCTAGGCAACTTCAGGCCACTTCCAATCATACATGGGCAACCTACCGCGGGGTTCCATTTTGCGACAGCCCCCTCAATTATCTAAAAATTCGAAAAAATATGCGACGGGCCTCTTTCTTTAACAAATTCGCCGAAATCTTAAACTTGCGACGCCCCTGCCGCCGCTTTTGGCGGAGCTTGACAACGTATGCTTCCAATAACCATAGGCAAAAAGCCGATTCTAACAAATATAGGCAATATTAGGCCGCTTTCAACAACTCTAGACAACCTCAGGCCGCTTTCAACAACTGTATGCATCCCAGGCCGCTTTCAACAACTCTAGCCAACAATAGCCGCTTACAGTAACTCTAGGCAACCTCAGACCGCGTGCAACAAACCAAGGCACGCTCAGGTTGCTTCTACCAAACCTCGGCAGCCTCAGGCCGCTTCGAATAACTCTAAGCAACCTCAGGCCGCTCTAACAATTCTAGGCATCATCCGGACGCTTCCAACAAACCTTTGGAATCTCAGGCCGCTTCCACAAACTCTATGCAACCTCAGGCCGCTTATAACAAACCTAGGCAATCATAGGCCGATCCAACTATAGGCAACCTCAGACCGTTTCCAACAATTCTAGGCAACCTTAGGCCAACAACAAGGCCAACAACAAATTTCTGCATCCCTTACCCGACTTTTCCGCCAAATACTTGGTAAAGTCCACCATGACCACGGCGTTGGCGTCTTCTTCGTCGTCCGACAAATCTCCGCCTCCAGCCACGTTGGGAGAAAAGAGTCCCGCCTGGAATTCGTCATATCTCACGCCCTCCCGCGACCTACCGTTTCGTCGGGTCCTTCGGCCTTCTCCTTCTGCTGCGGTGCAGCGTCCCAGCTCAATCCGGCGCCCATCTCCGGGTCCCACACGCCGATTTCAAACTGTTTCGATAAATTTTGATAATAAAACAACTACTTACTTCGCCGGGAGTTGAGGTTGGTTGACAGCGGCCATTTTCCGTCTCTTTCATTTTGTTCATCTCGCGCAGTTGTTCGATCTTCGAGACTATAAGCGACTGCTTTTCTTCGTATGTGGCCGGGTAGGAGAGAGGAGTCCATTCGTAAGAATCCGGCGGAGCGAGCACGTCCTGAAACGACAGTATGGAACAGTTTGGGTTTGAAATGGCTAATTAATCGGGGTGCTTGCTGTACCTACGTAATTCGGCGTTTAGTTGAAAATAGTAACAAAAAAAAATTAAGAGGGGGACTTGCGTTGCCCCCGAGGCACCATTTGGGGAACCTACTTATCAAGCCCCCAAACGCTCCTTGTCCAGCCATTAGGTAAATCTCCATCCGCGCCACTTAGTTGATTGAGACGCGATTTCTCTAGTGTTAAAATATCAGTGCGACAAGATGTCTTGCACGTTGCTCAAACTTTGTGGAAAAAATGTTTATTTGGTAGAACCTAGAACCACTATTTTGAAGCATTTGGAACAGAAGTCGATGTTTGGGAGGCGCAGATATGGACTTTTCCTTTGAGTTTGCGCTTTTTCGCTTTGGTTGAGTTCAGTGATTGGGAAAATGTTCTACTTTAAAACCTTGTTTTGTAGCAAATCGTGTGGCGAATTTGCTCATTACAGTAACATTGCTCACATATGCCTTTGTGACAAAAAATTCAAAGAAAATCTTGAAAGCATAAGTGAGCCATGAATCACGCCGATCCTGCCCGAATACACAGCTCAATTGAAATTATGACGATGTCATAAAGCCAAAATTCAAATATAAGTGCCGAACCACTACCGAACCGAAATTTTTCCGGCTCTTTGCACCAAAAAAACCCTAGCTGACAACCGAATTCCCAAAATCGTCCCCATTCACTCCGGAGGAAGTGCGACCCACATGTCTTTAAAAAAAAAAAGCATGCCTGAAGGGGGTTACTTGGGGGCTCAATGCGTAAGCCCCCAAAACGTGCCGCGGAGGCAACATAAGCCCTTTTTCACCGTTACCACTTCTATCCTATCGCTGAATTACGTGAGTGCCGCAAGTATAACACATAACCCATATTTTGAAAACGAGCCCGCGGGTCGAAATCGGGCCAGACCTAGGAATTTTACTAGGCCCGTCCCATGAAAAATTCAGAAAATTCGACAAACACTGATAAACACATATGGATCGCATAAAGCAACGCGTCTGACAGCCTAGATTACCCAAAATTATAGCAACGCGACCGATAAAGCCTTACGAATAGTCGTACCTCCTGAATTTCCAGAGACTCCTTTCCAATCCTAGTCCTCAACTCATCCGCCAGCAGCAGGTGGTTCATCCGGTAGAAGCAGCTGGGTAGAGCCGCGATGAGGTTCCAAAGGGTGGCGCTGATCGGGTGCTTGTCCATGAGTTCCGGTACGAAGATCTGCTGCTGCGAATTCTCATTCCTCGTCTTTTTCTTGGCGCCACCAGCACGAGGAAGCAGAAGATTCAAGCGACTGATTAGAAAATATTAAATTGCGTTTAAAAAGCGTTTCACTTCGATGTGAAATCCACGTCTAAGAGGTGTTGATCCTGGTCGTAGATGGTTAATTCGTACTTTTTGATAAAGTACTCGTTGAAGGACGTGTACTCGGCGTCGGGGAACTGACTGCTCGGGTTCATGTCCTCAATTATCTGAAAAGGAGCACATTTTAACGAAACGGAAGGGGTCGCACCTCCGCCACGTAGTAGAACACGGGGGCGTCGACGTTTCGGTACCAGGGCATCACAACAGCGTCGCGGTAGTCCTCCGCTCTGAAAAAATTGATTGTCTAAATTTTTTGCCTAGCTTTCTTTAAAGCGGCCTGAAATTGCCTAGGTTTGTCGAAGGCGGCCTGAGATTACATAAGTTTGTTGGAAGCGGCCGTGGCTGCCTAGGTTTGTCGGGGGCGGCCTGAGGTTGCCTAGGTTTGTCGGGAGCGACCTGAGATTGCCTAGTTTTCTTAGAAGCGGCCTGAGATTGCCTAGGTTTTCGAAGGCGGCCTGAGATTACATTAGTTTGTTGGAAGCGGCCGTGGCTGCCTAGGTTCGTTGGAAGCGGCCTGAGATTGCCTAGATTTGCTATAAGCGGCCTGAGATTGCCTAGGTTTGTCGGGGGCGGCCTGAGGTTGCCTAGGTTTGTCGGGGGCGGCCTGAGATTGCCTAGGTTTGTCGGGAGCGAGCTGAGATTGCCTAGTTTTCTTAGAAGCGGCCTGAGATTGCCTAGGTTTCGTAGAAGCGGCCTGAGATTGCCTAAGTGTGTTGGAAGCGGCCTGGGGTTGCCCAGGTTTGGAGCCATTTCCGTGAAAAATAAAACAATAACGTCTGATAAGTAAAATCGATCAACCCATTTTTCAAAGTATTAATGATTCCTACCTGAACTTGTAGTTCTTGCGGTCTTCATCATCCGGCTTCCGCGGCATCTCCCCCAGGTTCTGAACGACCTCCTTCACATAGTCCATGTTGATAGAGTACTTAGCCTTCGAATCCACGGACGACACTAAAATCCATATATCAACATAAAAAATTGAACGATTATAGGGATAAAGTGGTCGCAAAAGGCAAAAGTTTTCTCCTTTGAGCGACTTGCGCCGCATTTGGAATGTGGGGATCACGGAAAATGGTCCCACAGTACCCTTCAAACCATTGACAAACCTCTGTTCAAAGGAACGATCAGCGTGTTGATGGTGCTGTTTTCACTCATATTGAAGGCCATGTGTTCCTTGCCAAGTTGAAGCACATTGCGGAAGATGTAGTCATGGAAGTGCTTGATCAGAGTGAGGTTCTGGCTGTTTATCGTGACCTGAAAGTTGGGCTTGATTGAAAAAAATTGGAAAATGGGGCGGACTACAACTTTTGGGCCTCAAAAAATGGGTAACCTCTCTTAAATACGGGGTGTCTAAAAATTAAGCATCCCCTTCAGCTTTTGAGCCCAAAATTCGGGTAACCCCTTACCTCCAAGCATGGCAACGGGCCAGCCCGGGCCGGCGCGCTCCAAAATTTTTCACGGCCCGGCCCGGCTCAACCGTAAAATTATGCCTTTTTTCAATGTAAAAATCAAAGAAAACGAAAAAAAAAATTTTCGGGCCGGCCCGGTCCCAAATTTTGCCATGCTTGCTTACCTCATATCTATTGGATGGTTAGGCTTCGGAAAAAAAAAAACAGTACACCTACCATCTCCGACGCGCGGACAATGTGAACCCTCATGTCTCCTTGACGCAGGTAGGCGGGGAATGCAGGCAACTGAAAAAAAAAACACGATATTCCATGGGTAAGAGTTGTAACCCACCGCGGGAAGAATCTTGGAACTGAGGAAGCCAAAGCAGCTGTCGTACTCTTCGGGCTTGGCGAATTTCCTCCGCTTCGGATTGTGCTCAGCCAGTGGTTCCTTGATCAGCTCCAATTCGATCACATAGAGGTAGCACGGTTCTCCGTGCTGGATCAACGCGTCGTGCAGGGCGCGGGCTATCCTCTTGTCGTACAACTGCTTCCTTCGAGCCGAGCCAACCTGAAAAGGTGAAATTAACAACGTAAGGGTAAAGTGGGTGCATTTTTCAAACGAGATTGTAACCGTACACGTACAAGGTACCATAACCCTTCAGTGGTATCGCCTTAGGCAATTTACGGTTTTGGGAATTTTCATATAGAAGCGCAGGGTTATACGCTTTTCCCACACAACGTTTTACCAAGACATCTCAACGTTAGGGGGTCGCGCGGGGTCCTGCCCGCATTTCGGACAGTTCCATATATCACAATGACATACCCCTCCCCTTCTGCAAAACCATCCCGTCTTACCCAATGTACGGGCAGTCGTTTTTCTATGGAACCATATTGAAAAAATTTTGTAGCGCGTAGCCCCAAGGGTTTTCACGGGCCGGGGGTGTATGTTCCGGGTTTCCCCGGGTTAAGGGTGGAAAACAATACAAATGTCCGATTGTTAAGGGTGTTTAGGGACTATTTTGTTTAATCGGGTTGAAAAGTCCCCAAGAGTTCGAAAGTTACGGGCGAATACCCACGAATGAGTGTGCTGAAATACCCCAGGAATCGCACATAGTCTAAGCTTTAATGTTAAGCTGTTAGCCGTTACGTACGCCCCAAAGTTATCCAAATTTCAGACCCGAACTTAAGATACGTCATGTATAGACTCTCACTCAGAATTTGAATACTTTAGTTCTTCTCATTTCGCTTACAGTATTTAGTCCTCCGCGCCGGTTGCGTTTCCGCCTTCCGCGACGTCTGCGTCTCTCACTCTAACACACTCTTTCCCTCTCAACCACGGCTCTCTAACCTTGGCATTCAATCCAGGCAACAGTTCGTCGGGATCCTCGTCCAACTGGCCGAGAAGAGCGATGGACTCCCGTCCAACAGGCAGCAGGTGGTCATCCAATTCTCCCTTCATGTGCAACTTGCGACAAGCCTAAACCCCTCCGATCAACCACAAAATCCATGAACAAACCTCAAGGGCCACACACATCTGGGCCATTTTCTTGCTCTCGACAGGGGTTTCCAGACGAATCGGCTGAAAATTCAGGAGACTACGAGAGTCGTGAGCACAAAATACCTCTTTGATGGGGGAGTTGATGGGTAGAAGGAGCTCGGCCCTGTACATGGTGTTTCCACCAACCGTCACCGGGATGATGCGGTTTTGAGGCACAAGGCGGGTGAAAATGTCCGATGGCAGTTTTCCACAATACCTGAAGAATATAACTGCTAGGCATATATCGAGACATTTTGGACAGTTTACGTACCCACCCCCAACTTCTGGGGTAAAAAATTGGGTAGCCCTTTAAGACGCTATTCCTGCAGAAGTACCCTTGCGGCACAGAAAAAAAAGAGTTTTGCCAATTATCGTAAAAACACACTTATATGGCTTAAAACAACATTTTAAGTTTTCTAAGCAATTATCGATTTTTGGTTCCGGGTTACGGTAGGTCATACCTGCTTACTGTAGCTCGGCTCAAAATTGACCGAACTCGCACTTTGTTAAATTCTGTTTGATTTTAAAGTTGATTTTTTGTTAAGCTTTTTACACTACTTTTATTGAATTTCACACTGTTTTTGCTTTAAAAAAAAACCAATTTTTTCAACCTCGAACGCTACAACATCGAAAGAAAGATTAAGAAACGGTAAAACACTGGCTGATTTTACTTTTCTTGTCAAAAATCTTTTTTTCAGTTTTCTTACAATTATTATTATATTACAAACGTAGGTAGGTCATTTAAGGTTGAAACAGAGCGCATGTCTCTATGTCAAACCAAACTAAACAAAACTTGGAAAAATCGGACAATTTTAGGGCTAGCTACAGTAACCAGGTGTGACCTACCAAGACCCCTGGAACAAGAAAGCTTGTTCAATTAAATGTGTCAATATGGCAGACTCTTTACAAACCTGTTCACAAGGGCTATAGCAGTAGATAGGGTGACTTTAGCATTAGTGGCTGCTACGATGTACGGCGGATAAAGAGCGTCCACATTCTGCGGCAGACTGGCCTCGAATTCTCCCGGATTATGTACCGTCTTGTAGCGCTTCAACAACAGCTAAACAACGGGACGCTAATTTTCCAATAAATGGTGAACCTTCTCGATAAGGATGAAATCGCGTATGTCTTCGCTGCACCTGTCGTACTCCTTGTCCTCAACCATCATCACGTAGAGAGCTCCGGGCTTGCGGGCTCGTCCCTTGGACTTAAAATATAAGAAAATGAGCTTCAGAACAGGGAAGGTGTACCAACCTGTACGTAGGAACGGTATTCAATGGGCCGATCGAAGCGAATGACAAGATTGCAGTGCCGCACATCTACTCCCTCTTCCAGCACACTTGTGGCTATCAGCACGTTCAATTCTCCTTTGCGGAATTTACGCAGAACCTGGAGAGAATGTTTTTCTTTAATCATCATTCGGCTGAATATCATTTCAAAAAAAAAAATAGAATTTCCTTTTTAGCCCATTGGAGGCATGGCAAAATTTTGGACCGGCCCGGGCCGAGAAAATTTTAAAAACGGGCCGATTCGGGAATATATTTTTTTTTTCGTTATTTTTGATTTTTACATTGAAAAAGGGCATAAATTTTCGGTCTGGTCGGGGCCGGCCCGGGCCCTTGCCATGCTTGGAGGCATGGGCTACACGTTTGCACCCCCCTCTTTTGTATTCCTATTTGGCGGGTCCTCTACCGTATTTCGTGCCAGCCGGGTGTCAATAGTGCCCAAAATAACGTCATTTAAATATTTGCCGCACCACCTCTTTGTAACAAAACATTAAAAAACAAGCTGTGACCATGGAAGACGCAGTTGCAACCGCTAACTTTTATGCCTTAAGATTGGGTAACCACGTTTATCTTTCGGACAAAGTAACTTTCGTAACTTTCGGGGTAAGCTAACTATACCCTCCCCAAGGAATGCTAAGCGTTCAGTTTTCGGACGTAACTATCTTACCGTTTTGCTTTTAGAGCAGCATATTACAAAATTAGATTTATTTTTTTAACTACTCTTTTTGTTCTGAAGATGGCTTTCGCGTCAACTTTTTCCGAGCAGGAGTCGAACACAGTCCTGACAATGGTGCCACCCGACTGACATCTATTTCGTGCCAGTCAGCTGTCCAAAATGTCAAAATCGAATTTTATGCGAAATTACTACCGAAGGCGTCGATGATATATAGCCGTGGCCAAACGGCCTAAATGCGGTAGTCGCGCGATACAACGGCGGACATAGTGTGTGAAACGCGACGCAGAGAAAAAGCGACTTTTTGTCGCAGATGCTTGTTTGACGGCAGCTATAACATAAACATATTCGTCACTCACCTCATCCTGTCTCTTGTGAAGGCTCTGACTCTCTTCACTGGCGAGACTAGGTCCACTGAAGCCAATGACGAAGTCCGGCTGCAGAAATTTATATGCGGGATCCAGTCGACTGACGAATTTCAGAACCAACTGCAGAGAACTCGCATCAAATGGAAAATGAAGGCTTACACTCATGACGTAGGCTACGTAACGCTGATCCACGAAAATAATGGCGCACAGGGGCTCCTTCACGCCGTGTTTGGCCTGGTTCTCGGGAGAGTAGGCCATTAAGACGTCTAACAGGCGGTTCAACTGAAAAAAGGCTATAAATTGAGGGCAATTGTATTTTACCTTGTGCGGGAGGAAGGCTTGCAAGTCGGCCAGTGTCTTGATCGATTTCATCTGAAAAAAAAGGTTAAAATGTAAAAAAAAAAGCAATCGATCAGTCAATTATCCAGGTCAGGCGCAGATCAAGAATAGATTTTTTTAAAATGTTATTACAGCTTTCGCCAAACGGGCATATTGCCAGTTATTACAGCTTTCACCAAACGGGCATATTGCCAATTTGCGCTAGTATTCTTTTTGGTGATAAATTGCGAAACAATCATAATCTAACTGACCCTCGAAAGAGGATACGGGCACAAATTGGCATTATGCCCGTTTGGCGACAGCTGTACTAATGGAGTGGAGATCAACGGTCAAAACAGCGTCATTTTAGGCCCTACTGACATCCAGCTGGTACGAATTTCCATACTTCCCGGGTGGTCTAACAATAAGGCCCGATGGGTACGTATAAAAATTATTGGTACGTTGGATGTAGGTAGGGCGCGTTTTTGGAATACTTGGCCTGAAAACGCCATTTTAGGCTCTACTGACAGGCCAGCTGGTACGAATTGTCGTACTTAATGGGTAGTCTAAGCCCCCATGGGTATACCATGCATAAAGTATGGCACTTCATACCAGTTGGATGTCAGTAGGGCTAAGAATGACGTTTTTGGGATCCTTGTCCTACAAACGTCATTATATGCCCTACTTACATCCAACTGGTACTACTTTCCAAAGAGCCTAGTCACGACCAACCATGACTACGGGCCGGCCCGCTGACAAAATTTTTACGGCCCGGCGCGGCCCGGGCCCGACCAAAAATTTATGCCTTTGGGGGGCTTACGCATCGAGCCCCCCAAACGTTCCCTGTCCAGCTATGGCCCGGCCCGACCCACGATTTTGCCATGGTTGGTCACGACACTGCATGGGTGGTCTACGATACTTCCTGCCAGCCAGGTGTCAAAAGAGGCCAAAATCATTATGACCATTTACGCATCCTCTCTTTACACTAAACACAAAATTGTAAATTCCAAACCTGTGTGTTGAGGCGGCGTTTTACCGTGTTCATACACGTGTGGGTAGTCTAAGCCCCCATGGGTATACCATGCATAAAGTATGGCACTTCATACCAGTTGGATGTCAGTAGGGCTAAGAATGACGTTTTTGGGATCCTTGTCCTACAAACGTCATTATATGCCCTACTTACATCCAACTGGTACTACTTTCCAAAGAGCCTAGTCACGACCAACCATGACTACGGGCCGGCCCGCTGACAAAATTTTTACGGCCCGGCGCGGCCCGGGCCCGACCAAAAATTTATGCCTTTGGGGGGCTTACGCATCGAGCCCCCCAAACGTTCCCTGTCCAGCTATGGCCCGGCCCGACCCACGATTTTGCCATGGTTGGTCACGACACTGCATGGGTGGTCTACGATACTTCCTGCCAGCCAGGTGTCAAAAGAGGCCAAAATCATTATGACCATTTACGCATCCTCTCTTTACACTAAACACAAAATTGTAAATTCCAAACCTGTGTGTTGAGGCGGCGTTTTACCGTGTTCATACACGTCTGTCCCATCCTTAGGAAGTCTATGGCGTTCTCCGGCAAGTGCGTCATTTCGTCCGTGAGTTTCTTCAGCTGTTTCTCCCATATTTGAGCAACCTAAGCCATTTCTCACATAAAAAACTACAAGAACGCCCTACCTTCCACCCGGCCCACAGCCCGATTTGCGACAAAACAGCTGACGTCCTGGTCAAAGCTTCGTAGATCGGCCTCCGAATGTCGATGTCGAATTCCGGGTTGAATTCCGAGGTCCGTTTGCAAAAGTTCCCCACTGCGTCCTGGAATGGGGGAATTGAAATGGGCCAGCCGGTTGGTAAAACTCACTATATAGCGGAGAAGACGGGAACTTTCATCGTCGGAAGCGGTAAAAGCTTGGCAGACGACAATGTGCTCCTTGGGCTTGGCGCCGTATTTTGACAACTGAAAGTAAAAATTAGGTGTTCTATAGGGAAAGTGATTTTTTTTTGTTTATACAGCGATTCGACAGAGAAAAGGCCCTGCGTAGCTGGACTAAAGGCTGTATGAAACCCATTCGTTGTAGGAACAATATAAAACCAATTCGCGGCGAGACAATAACGGCGATAAAACATATTCGTTGCGGGACCAATGAACGAATATAAACTCTTCGTGGCGGGAACCAATGACCGTAGTAAATTCATTCTTAACAGTAAGTTACCGGGTGAAACCCATTCGCTGTAGGGTCAATACCTGTATAAAACCTATTCGTGGCGAGACCAATTACCGTACGCATCCTAATGATAGTGGGATCCAACAGCCGTATGAAAACCATACGACGGACCCATGACGATAAAAAATCCAATCGTGGGGGGGGACCTGTGGTCGTAAAAACCTATTCGTGACGGGACCATGGCCGTATGAAGCCCAATTGTAACGCGAGCCAATGACTATGAAACACATTCGTGGTTGGAGCTAGGCCAATAAAGCCTAAAATATCTTCGTGGCGGGAGCAAATGACCGTAAAAACGCTTTTGTGGCGGGACCAATACCCGTAGAAAGCCCATTCGTGGTGGAACCCAATAATCTTGAAGTCTTCAACTCACCGTAACCAGATCCGAAGCCGTCTCGATCACACTGTGCATGACACTCTCCAGCTTCGACAACTTGGCTTCCAGCGTGTTCGGCGGCGTCTTGTCATTAATGAGCGAGGCGGTGAGGCCGAGAACGCGAGGCCTTGATTCTGAAACACTCGAATTTTTAGGTGAAAAAATTAAGCCCCCACCCTCTGGAATGTCCATATATCGGCCCATCAAAACACGGTAGGGGTGCTTCATCCCCATGGCGTGATGGCACTCGTCAAAGATGAGAACGGCTGCCCGGGTGAGATCGAAAAAGGCGTGGTCCACGAGGTCGAGGAGGATCTGTGCCGTGAGCACCACCACCTTAAAGGTCTATTTGTTCAATCCACGTATACTTTTCGTCAAAACTATCACGGTCTATTTGGCTCCGTACACGGCCTGAGTATCCTATGTTACACGCATTACTCTAGGTACAACATCGAAACATTGGCACGTAAAGACGTAGTTTTAGCCTAAACTATATAACTAACGTTGTGTTCCTCCATGAAAACGTCGAATTTCCGTTTTCCTTCGGCCATGTCGTTGTTCAGGTTGCCGTGCATCCGCGCCACCTTCAAACGGGTGTGGCACTCGATGTGCTGGGCTTGCTGCTCCACCAGGGCAACTGAAAATCAACCTTAAACAATTGAAAAGTAAAAATACCTGTGGAGACAATGAAAAACGCCCTCTTTCCGCCATTTTCATACTTAGTGAACAGCTGAACACCGTACTCCTTGAGCAAAAGCACGGCGATGAAGGTTTTTCCGGCTCCGGTTCCCAGCTGCACGATGATGTTCCTCTTGCAGGCTTTGTCAAGCAATTCCACCTATAAAAAAGTACTAAAAAACGGAGAAAATTAACAAACCTGGTAGTCACGAGGAGTGAAACAGTTTTTCTCCACCTCCCGTTCTGAGATAACCATCTTGTGGAGATTTCTTTACATAAAATCTGAAAAATAATATTTTTCTAACATTTTTTAAATTTAAAAAAGGGAAAATAAACCAGAAAGACAAAGAAAACCAAAGAAAAAACAATTTTAAAATTGTGTTTTTAAATTTCCGTTTCCGACTAAAGGACTGAGTGAAAGGGTCCTGGTACGCGCGTCGCCAATCCACCGTACTTTTGGCTCATTTAACTCTTTTCTGCTGGTTTCCCCAAATTTTTCGATTTTTCTTTTCTTTTTTAACATGTATACGGTAGTTTTTCACAAAATTTTGAGTATAAGGATTAAAAATTTAGGATTTTAAAGCATACCCTGACAAATTTCCGATGAAATTCGGTGAATTCGTGGTGAAACGCTCGTTTTACGTCCCCCTAAACTCTGTTTGTGACTTTTGGCAGTTTCCTAAGCTCTAAATTTTTGCCTTCTAGAATATTATTTACTAGCGCTTTTCAATAGAATTTTGCTTGTCCCCTTATTTGACCGGCGTTTTGTCCGCCATTCTTTAAGAATTTTTTTGACTTTCCGGGTTCATGTACAAGTTTATGTCTTCCAGGTATCAAATGGTGGGTCTTCGTAACATCCCCAAGTTGGGACGCAACTTCGACCTGTCCCCTGCCGTCAGCAGGTTCTCCGCTGCCCGCCTCTACCTGAAGCGCGGCCAGAAGAAGCCCCTGATCAAGCCCGCCAAGGAGGTAAAGTACGTATCCCTTCTTACTTACCTTCCTTTTCTTCAGGCCAACCTGATCGGTCTGCAGCGCGAGGGACCCAAGTTCGTCCTCGGACACTCCAAGAAGGTCTCTCTCCGCAAGTCCATCACCCCCGGAACCGTCCTCATCGTCCTTGCTGGACGCCATAAGGGAAAGCGCGTCGTTTTCCTGAAGCAGCTCGAGAAGTCTGGCCTTCTCCTCGTCACTGGTTAGTTTTACTCCCGTTTTCTATTTGTTTAATTTTTTCTAAGTTCCAAAACAAATTCCGTTGTAGTTTTACTCGACATAGCTAGCTTTTTGCTCTTTTCATCGCGAAATATGTTTGAGTTTGTTCGCTGGATCCTTTTCTCAATTTTCGTTACCGTCGGTTTTTAGGACCCCACAAGCTGAACAACTTCCCCCTCAGGAGAATCGCCCAGGCTTTCGTCATTGCCACCAAGACCAAGGTCGACGTCTCTGGTGTCAAGGTCCCTGAGCACATCAACGACGAGTACTTCAAGAGGAAGTCCGCCGGAGCCAAGAAGGGCGAGAACATCTTCGCTACCGGAAAGAGCGAGTACAAGGTTGGTAGTTTTCCCTTATTACTATTTTATGGAGATAGAGTTGCATGCATAGACATGTACTGTGTTTGCGCTAAATTCTCCAGAAATCGAAATATTTGTGTTTATGCGGGTTGAGCTTGCCCCGAGCTCCTCATCCCCACCTCAAGCAAAGACAATCCTTTCCCTAAATCTCCATTCTTTATTTCTCCTTCAATTTCCCCTTTTCTCAGTGTCTTATTCCAGGTTACCGAACAGAGGAAAACCGACCAGAAGGCCATCGACAAGTCTATCCTTGCCGCCATCAAGAAGGACAAGGACCACAAGATTCTCTTCGGTTATTTGGGATCCCGCTTTGCCTTGGCCAAGGGACAGCAGCCCCACAACCTTGTCTTCTAAAGGTTTTGTTGTTGTTCATAAATTGTTATAAAAGTTTTGTTACATCATTTGGGCATTACCGATGAAAGTGGGTAAGATTGACGTTCTACATGATCCTACCATGACTTGTTGCGTCTAGGCCTTCTGGAGTGCCATTCAGTTGGTTCACCGGGGTAACAACTGGCGCGCCGTTTTACAGTATCTTGCAATACAAACTGATCTGCCTTAAGTCCCATGGATATCGCTTGTTACAATGACCGGACCCGATCTTTTATTGGGGAGCGGGCCGGTCTCAAAATATTGCAGTGTAGGCCAGGGGGGGGGGCTTCGGTGCACCCAAAGCGAAAATTTCAGTGGACTTGGCAAGGACCCTTTTTTGGGAAAATTATAGCTGGCATCAACCATGGCAACGGGCCGGCCCGCTGACAAAATTTTCACGGCCCGGTCCCGACCAAAATTTATGCCTTATGTCAATGTAAAAACAAAAATAACAAAGAAATTTTTTTTTTCGGGCCGGCTCGTTCTCAAATTTTTCCCGGCCCGCGATTTTGCCATGGTTGGCTGGCATTATCATGGCAAGCCCGGCGTCGAATTTTGTTTACTGTATCTGAAATTGTGTCCTTGCCGCCCAATTTTGCGGTTGTTAACATATTTCTCGGACAAAATTGGCTTGCTGCCACGGAAATTTCCGTGAATTTTTTTTTGCATTATTTCACTATTTGCGCGCTAGTTGCGTAAATCAGCGTACTGAGCGATATTTTCGCGCCCGTTTCGAAAACTTGCGTACTCAAATCGTCAAATGGCGCATTTGACCGTCTGAATAGTTTTTTTTCAGATTTCTGCAATCATTGGTTCGCCATATCTGCAACGGCTGCTTTCATAGGAATAACATGTGAAAAAGCTTTAATGCAAATATCAGATATGTACATCAGGAATTATTCGGTCGTTGTACTCGTAACGTAGAGATATCTTCTGCCCTAAATCCTCTTTCAATTGTATTTTTTACTATGCGAACCTTTATTTCCCTCCTTGGCTCCGGAGATAGGCCGTGCATGTGTAGGCCCTGTTCACCCGTCTTAGATCGGAAGCCGAGAAATCGCTGCTCCTTCCCATCACCGGAGTAAACCTCGTGTCCTGGAACGAGAATGTTCAGTCAAAATACCGTAACTCTGCAACCTAGTTTCCCCCAGCCGTTTCGAGTCAGATTGCCACCCACACGACCAGGGTTCGATCCCGGTCGGTGACATTCTTTTTTTGTTCAACTAATATTGACTTATATGTTAGTAACAAACATTATTAAGTAATTTAAAACAGTTTAAAAAATTATTGTACCGATTTGAACAAAATTTAATTTTTTATACCTGCCGATCCGTCATTTGTGAACCCCGCGGTAGACTGGGGAAAGCCCTTCTTCTGCTCACCTTTGCCTCAATGGTGTTCTTCCCATTGCGACTGCCCTCATTACTCTCATAGTGCATTATGGAGAGGTAGTCGTAATTTTCTCCGTAGTAGGACAGTCCGAGGTTGGAAAGTTTGGCGAAATCTGTATCAGCTCCTGGGATGACGTTTTTCCAAAGGATAGAAACGAATCCGTCACGATCCTCTCTCTGGTGTTCATGGATGAATCCTGGAATAGGAGCGTTTGAGGCGTCTGTCTCTCTCACACTCACTCACTCACTCACTTACTCACCCACTCACTCATTCACACACACACACATACACATACACATATATAGCTGTCGCCAAACTGAAATCTTATGCTCATTGCGAAAACATGCATCACTTGAACATTCTAATTTTATTGGCATGATTTCAATTTGGCGACAGCTATATAGCTGTCACCAAATGAGCATTGGTTGTTAAAAGCCGCGTTTTCTCTGCGTCTCCGCTTCTCGCACACTATTTCCGCCTGAGTATCGCACGACTGCGGCATTAATGCCCTTTTTGGAATGATGCTCGTATGGCGAGAGCTATATATACACACACACATTTTCCCACCTATCACATGCATCAATTCGTGAATAATCGTCGCATAGTCGATGCACTCATCCGCCAAAGACACCTGTTGGCGCCCGCCCACTTTAGCAAAGTCCGCATAACACCCGTCCAACTTCGAAATAACCACGTAGTCCTTATCCTGTGCCGTTTTAGGCACAAAACGGATGCATGTCTTTTGATTGTAGCCGAGAATAGCCTTCGCTATGACGGCTCGTTGTTGCTCAGCTGGAGAGAGAAAAGAAGAATATTGTAACGGGAGAGAAGCTTACTGTATGCGGCGGAGAGGACGTAAGGAATACGGCCGTTGGGCCACTTGTCGCGGTCTGAAGCCACTGCGACCCCACCTCGTTTGAGACGCTAAAAGGGAAGGAGGTTAGGGTTACGGAGATCGCTACGGTAACCCAAAAGCTACCTACCCTGCCCCCGAAACGCTGATCGTTGTAGAGGGATCTAACACGACGGCTGACACCTGGTTGGACGGCGAGAGCGTTGCTGAAATCGCGGTCGGTTAGGAAGGTGAACTGGGCTGCGGCCGTGGAGAGCAGGATCAGCAGCAGGGGCAACATCTGAATTTTAGGTGAGAGATGGAGAGAGAGAGAGAGAGAGAGAGAGAGAGAGAGAGAGAGAGAGAGAGAGAGAGAGAGAGAGAGGGGGGGGAGGGAGACATATACAGAGGGAGAGAGAGACTGAGGCATTTATAGAGAGAGAGCCTTAGAGAGAGAGAGATATATAGAGAGCTGTAGAGACAGAGATAGAAAAATATATAAACAGGGAAAATGATATAAAGACAAATGTTGGGAGAGAAATAGAGACAGAGTTAGAGAGAGCTTTAGAAAGAGAGAGAGACAGAGACAGAGACAGAGACAGAGAGGAAAACAGGAAAAGTGAGAAATCATAGAGAAACCAGTGTGCTTTGAGGTTGATCTCTCCACTGTTTGCCCTGCCAGCGAGTAGAGAGACAGTACAAACTGAAACCAACGGAGACATTTACTTAAAATCACGAGAAAAGTGACCGTGAATTGAGATTTCCATCACTTTGGGGTTCAAGAAGGTGATTAACAAAGAAAACGGCTCGAAAGAGGCTTTGGCAGCGATGAGCAGCGCCGAATGCCCGTCTGCTGCACGTGAGAACCGGTCCCCTTCCGGCTCGGTGGCACCGCCTTCGGTAAGTCTGCCCCGGGAAAGTACAACAACGTCTAGGATTTGTTTGCAATTATGTCATTGGGCAATTGAGGAGAGACATAGTGGAGTTAAAGAGAGAGAGAGAGAGAGAGAGAGAGAGAGAGAGACTTCTCACAAGCCCATATATGATCCAGCCGCAATAGAATGCCTGGATGTAAAAGAAGCAGCCTGAAAGTGCCTAAGTTTACAGTATGCCTTGAAGCGTTCGCCAAAATCTGTAGCAAGATAGATGTCGATATGGACAAGAAACGGCGGCCTGAGGTTGCCTAAAGCCGTAAGAAGCGGTCTGAGGTTGTTGCAATCCAACTATAACGGCCTGAGAACGCTTAAATCCATTCAAAGTTGTCTGTGCCTACATTCGTAAAAAGCGGCCTGACGGAGTCCCACTCCACCGGAGGCTGCCTGAATTTGTTCAAATCCCCATTAAGGTTGCCTGCTTCCATGACATGCGGCCTGAGGTTGTCTGAGTGGATATAAAGAGTCCTGAGGATACCTAAATCGATCGAAAGCGGCCTGAGGATGCCTTCAAGCGTTGGCAGCGGCCTGAGCCAATAGTAACAAGAAGCGCCCTGAGGGTACCCAAATCTTTATGAAGGTCTGCGAATGCGGAAAAACGTAATAGCGGCCTAAGGTTGCCTTGTTTCATAAAAAGCGGCCTGAGGCTGTCTAATTCTGTAAAAACAAACAGCCGCTTCAGGATATCTGCATGTATAAAAAAGCGACCTGGGAGTGCCTAAATTCTTATAAATGGGCTTTTGGCGACCTTTATTCATTTTATGCAGCCTCAGGCTGCCTCAATCGAAAAAAAAGCGGCCTGAGATTGCCAAAATCTAGAAGACGGGCCTCATGATGCTTATCCAGGCAAATCGTTCTGTCGCAATCTCATTTTCAATGTTTCGAAAAGCGTCCGTCCGCCCGTCTCTCTGTTTCTTTTCTCTCTCTCTCTCTCTCTCTCTCTCTCTCTTCTCTCATTTTTTCACACCATTCGATGCCATTGCTGTCGTAAGTCCTCCACATCGCATTGTTTGCACGTCGTTTTTACGTGAGGCCTAAGTGAAGACCGGTCCCTCACTGAGCAATCGCCTCCTGTCAAGACTCCAAGTAGTGTTCCATTTTTAATACTTTAAAAATCAAAGGTTTTACCAGTTTTAGACATTTAAAGGACTGTTCCATACAGTGTGCATTGACTTTGAAGTCACAAGTGCCTAGTTACGCCCACTTGTGTCTCTGTCATTTGTTTGCTCCGGCGCATTATCGTTTTCCGGCAAGTGGATCTTTCCGGTTTAGTGATTTCCAGTCAAAACGGAAGAACCCACGCAAAACGAATACTACTTGAAACGGGAATCTCTCTCACTCTCTTCCTCTCTGTCTCACTCTCTTACTCCTCTCTCTCTCTCTCTCTCTCTCTCTCTCTCTCTCTCGCTCACACTCTCTCGCTCACTCACTCGTTCTCTCTCTGTCTCGCTCTCACTCACTCTCTCACTCACTCGTTCTCTCTCTGTCTCTCTGTCTCTCTGTCTGTCTCTCTCTCTCTCTCTCTGTCTCTCTATGTCTCTATGTCTCTCTGTCTCTTTGTCTCTCTGTCTTTCTGTCTCTCTGTCTCTCTGTCTCTCTGTCTCTCTCTGTCTCTCTGTCTCTCTGTCTTTCTGTCTCGCTGCCTCTCTATGTCTCTCTTTTCTCTCTAGTTTCTCTGCTCTCTCGTATCTCTCTGCCCTCTCGTATCTTTTGTCATTCATGGGAATCTCTCTCTCTCTCTCTCTCTCTCTCTCTCTCTCTCCCTCTCTCTTTCTCTCTGTATCTCTCTCTCTGTCTCTCTGTATTTTCTAATTACACTTTTAAATTTTATTATTCCACTTCAAAAGGATGAAAATCAAAAATGTCACAAATAATCCAAAGGCAATTGCTGAGACAAAATTCGTGAACCCGCGGCAGTCCTGGTGGGCAACGGGTCCAGGCTGGATAATTCCTATTAATTGCAATTAATTAATTATCGTAATTTTAATTACCTGTTTCATGTATATAAACATCCGGTTGACCGTCTCTAGCAGGAATAACATAACAGGGAGGAATTTCAGAGGCAGGGGGTCTGGAATGCGGATGAGAAGAGGAAACCGCCGCTGAGTAGGGAGGCGGAGGCTCCATTCTGAAAAAAAGAGAAATTATCGGGAGGGGGCCTTAAAAAAAGTTCAAAATGGGTGTTTTGTTTAGAGGATAAGTGAGAAGTGTGAGGCTGGTTTAAACAATGTGACTCAACTATCGATTTTGATAGTAACAACGTGTCGAAAACAACTTTCAGTCAAAGCAAATACAGAACTTCCAAATTTCAAAAGCAAGTTTCAAAGCAAAATTTAAAAAAAAAAAATTTTCTGGTTGTACTGCCCATAAAAATATTGCAAAAGTAAATATATTTTTTTCGGTTATTCGTTATTCTAACTAAAATATACGTATTTTAAAAATCCCGCATCAATATCCGCGCTCCGCTGCTAACGCGGGAAAACAAAATTTTTAACCGCCATTTTACAAAAGGCGATTACGACGTTTCAGTCCAATTAGTGGGTGATTTTACATTATTTTTCTGTATATTATTACATAATTATTTGATTAAAATGCATAAAAAAACTCTAAAATATCCTACGGAGGAATATCACTCATTTGACGAATTTTTCTGCCCGCTGTTTAACGCTTTTCGGAAAACCATGCGGCGCATTGCGGCTTGCCCCGCCCCTCGAAAGCTGCAAATGAAAACGGCGGATACAAAAACCGTACTGAAATCGTTATTTCTCCCTTCAAAGTAAATGAAAACCCCTTTTAACACTGAAATTTGCTTTTCATCCGAGTTGTAGTGACTTTTGTTGGAAAGAGCATCAAACATAACTCATTTGAAATTCCTGGCAATCAGAGGTTTTTAGAATCAGTTAAAATGTAAATAAAATTGTGTTTTGTTTTGCAAAATTAAGTATGAACACAAGAAAAGAAATTATATATAGCCGTCGCCACATGGAAATCGACAAGAAAAGCCGCTTTTTCTCTGCGTCTTGGCTTTTGCAGGCTATTTTCGCCTGCGTATCGCACGAATGCTGCATCAAGGCTGTTTTTGGCAGGATTCCAATTTGGCAACAGCTGTAGTTTGTATTTTACTCAAAGTTTTGCACTGTCGTTGCCCTTTTTTCAAATTTGTCAGTCCAACAGCCTGTTTTGCCCCGTAAGGTGAGTGAAAATCGCCTTAAAATTTTTTTAAAAATATTTATTGCGCTACAATTGCAATGCGCGCTTTCTTCGCACAAAAACTATAATAAGAGGGGTGGCCACTACAACGACAGCAAATAGGAGTAACACACAGATGCAGAGGCAAATACAAGCTGGCGAACAACGGTTTCTTAATGCGAAGTAGGGTCCCGGGTGGATTGTTTCTGAAATCGAATAGAAAGTTATGGAAAACGTGGACATTAACGTGATTCGTGGATGAAGACAGCCGGATTTGCGCAATCTCCTCCAGAAATATAACATTGTGGAGGGGGAATATTGCCGATGATGGGTTGATTGGTGACAGGGTTCGTCATAAAACGAGCTTAGAACCTAAAGTTAGGGACAGTAAAAAAAACGACGATAGAGACTTTTTGAGACATATACAGAGACCGTTAGAGAAAGAAAGAAACTGCTGGAGAGAGAGAGAGAGAGAGAGAGAGAGAGAGAGAGAAACTGTTAGAGATAAACCCTTTTAGAGAGAGACAGAGATTGTTGGAGAGAGATAGAGAGAGAGAGACTCTAACAGAGTGAGAGAGACTGCTAGATAGATACGGAGACTGTTAGACACAGAGACAGAAAATGTTAAAGAGAGAAGCTGTTAGAAAGAGACAGAACCTGTTATAGAGAGAGAGAGAAAGAAACTGCTAGAAATTGAAAGAGAGAGAAAGAGATACTAAAGAAGAGAAAGAGAGAGAGAAAGAGAGACTAAAGAAGAGAGAAAGAGACAGTTAGATAAAAAGAAAGAGAGAGAGAGACAGAGACAGAGACTCTTAGAGAGACAGAAAATCTAAGAGAGTGAATGTGACTCTAATAGAGTGAGAGACTGCTAGAGAAAGAGAGAGAGAGAGAGAGAGAGAGAGAGAGAGAGAGAAAGAGAGAGAGAGAGAGACTGTTCGAAAGAGAGAGTGTAAAAGAGAGAGAGCGAGAGAAAGAGGAAGAGAAAGAGAGAATAAGAGAGAGGGAGAGAGAGAGATCCTACCAAAATTATATTAGAACGATTTTTTTTTTAGAAAGACGTATCCGCCTGTACAAAAGCGTCTTACATATTCTTGGGAAAAGGGGTTAGCAAAACATCCTGATACCTGAGGATACCTAAATGAAAACAACACGGCCTGAGGATGCCTAAATGCATACACCGCGGCCTGAGGATGCCTGAATGTATGCAACGCGGCTTGAGGATTTCTATTCTGAAGCGGCCTGAGTATGAAAAGGGTGGTTTGACGCGGCCTGAAGACAAAGCAGACTGGTCTAAAGCGGCCTAAAAATGAAATACATAGGCTGGTCTAAAGCGGCCTGAGGATAAAAAACGAAGCTTGCGATTGAAAAGGCCAAAAAGCGGCCTGAGGATGCAAGTAGAGGCTTATGGATGCATTGGCTGGTCTGAAGCGGCCTGAGAATGAAAGAAGCGGCCTGGGGATTAAAGAAGTGCACTGAGGATGAATAGACTGGTCTAAAGCGGCCTGAGGATGAAAAAAGCGGCCTAAGGATGCAAGAAGCGGCCTGAGAATGCAAGAAGCGGCCTGAAGATGAATAGGCTAGTTTGAAGCGGCCTAAGGATAAATAAGCGGACTGTAGCGGCATGAGGATGAATAGGGTGGCCTGAAGCGGCCCGAGGATGCAAGAAGCGGCCGGAGGATGCATAGGCTAGTGTGAAGTAGATTGTGAGTGCCTAAATACGTGCGAAGCAGCTTGAGTTTGCATAAATGCATACAAAGCGGCCTACGGATGCCTAAGGCCTGAGAATACCTAAATGAATACAGCGCGACCTGAGGATGCCTAAATGTTTCCAGAGATGGAGAAAAGGTAAAAGAGACAGCGAAAAGAGAAAAATCATGAAAAATCATATTTGAACGATTTATTGCAGCAAGACGCATCGCACTGTACATCAGCCTCTTACATATTCTTGGGGAAAGGGGTTAGCAAAACATCGTTAAACACAACAAATAAATATCAACCGGAAACCCGTATATCGAAATACAGCTGTGATTCACCATCGTTTCCCGAACATCCCCAAACAGCCGCCCACAATGAAAAATAGTGCTATTGGAAGGACGAATAGAAGGATTATCATCGTGCAACAGCAGCACTTGTTGGGACGACGTTGGTGGAAATATGGTCCTGTGCGGATTGTAGCTAAAATTGAAAATAGATGGGGTTGAGATAGCTTTCTTACTTGAATCGTGAACGTAGAGCGCGTTTTCGCCTTGCTGGATATAGCAAGGTTGCACTCCTTCACCGACGGGGATCACGTAGGCGGCAGGAGGCTGGGATGTTGAAGGCTCTTGGGGAGATTGTTGGTAGGGAGGAGGAGGCTCCATCTGAATGAGATGCATGAGAAAGAGAGAGGGAGGGAGAGAGAGGTAAAAAGGAGAAAGAAAAATGAGATGTTAGCAATGACCTGTTTGGATTTAAAAAGTTATAAGTTAAATACGATAAATCCACCGTTTCGCCCCCAAGCATCTGACGGTGAAAGAATCAATATAAAGAGTGAGCGGGGCATGGTTAAAATGAAATGTTAAATTGAAAGGTAAATTCTTCATCAGAGAAGCCTCACTCTAGTTACTACATATAGGAGAAAAGAAAGAAACATAAATACAACTTAGATATTATGAAGTTTAACAGAGGGAATTTAGAAATACAAGCAACAACACATGAGATAACAGAAATAAGAGGAATGACCTGTGGGACGGCGTTTTATAGGGAATGGGTGCAAAAAGCGATATCGATTACGCGACCCTCGCGGTCACGGGTTCATTTGACCCCGATAATTACTTGGTAGACATTTGATCAACGCAGATAAACGAATGGATTTGTAAGCTATTCCGTTGTATTTTTAATTTTTAAGGCTTCTTATTAAACTTTTAACTAAATCCAAACTTTTATAATTATACTTAGCTCGAATGTCTCTATATTTCCACAATACTTTGAATAAATGTGCATCTACCAATTCGTTTCCATAACCGTTATTCACGACATTTTTATATAGCATTTTCACTCTGTTTTCAAAATCGCTTTTTAAACTACAGCTTCTAAAAATTCTAACTGTTTCCCCTGTTACAGTATTTAAAATTAAGCTTGTATGAATGTTAGAATCACTGTGAGGATATCGAATAATTTCAAAGCAATAATCATCAGTTTTGTTATACAGCTTTGTTTGTATACGATTGTTTTCCAAGGTAACTGATAGGTCCAGAAAATCACAATTTTTGGAGTTTGGATTTGTTTGACTCAAAGTTAGAGAGCTATGATACATGGATGCGTTTCTGTCGAGTATCGATTTAAGATTGTTTCCCATAAACAAAATGTCATCCATGTATCTAGCAACAAATACGTTTCGATTACTATATGCATTTACACAGGGAGAGAAATCCGAAGCGGCCTAAGCATAAGTGTCCTGAGGATGAATAGGCTTGTTTGAAGCGGCCTGAGGATGCAAGAAGCTGTTTGAGAGTGACTAGGCTGGTCTGAAGCGGCCTGAGGATGATTAGGCTGAGAAGCGGCCTAAGGATAAATAGGCTTGTTTAAAGCGGCCTGAGATTGCAAGAAACGGCCTGGGGATAAAATGTTAAGTGTCCTGAGAATGAATAGGATAATTTGAAGCGGCCTGAAAATGAATTGGTTAGCCAGAAGCGGCCTGAGGGTGAAAAGGTTGGTTTGAAGCGGCCTGAGGATGCCTAAATGTAGTAAACACAGCCTGAGGATGCCTAAATGTGGTCAACGGGGTCTGAGGATGCATAAATGTTATTGAAGCGGCCTAAGGATTCCTAAATTATACACGTAGCCTAAGGATGTCTGAATTGATATAGCGGCTTAACTGAATAATACTGGAATGAAAAGGCCAATCGGAATGTACCGAATTGTTTTTTAAAAAAGAAGAGGTCAAAAAAGCGAAACAATATGCAGATAGCAGAAAAGGAAATAAGAGGCGGATAGATCTGAAGGTCTAGGAAGAAAAGCCAAAATCTCCTCTGCGAAAGCGACAGAGTTCCGCTTTTATGCATGCAAGTCTGCGAAGGTGTCATTATGATAGCCGGAAATCGATAGGGCGTTTCATGGAGAACGGGGATTTCACAATATTGTCCCGGCTGGAACGATTTTATGACGTGAACCACATGCTTTGGCCAGGGAAGTGCAAACACGGAACGATATGACGCAGCAATTCGAACGATTATTCCATTGATCAACCAATTTTTAGCTGGTTGGATCGCGCACGCACACGCACACGCACACGCACACGCACACGCACACGCACACGCACACGCACACGCACACGCACACGCACACGCACACGCACACGCACACGCACACGCACACGCACACGCACACGCACACGCACACGCACACGCACACGCACACGCACACGCACACGCACACGCACACGCACACGCACACGCACACGCACACGCACACGCACACGCACACGCACACGCACACGCACACGCACACGCACACGCACACGCACACGCACACGCACACGCACACGCACACGCACACGTTTTCACTCACACACATACATTTTCACTCACACACACACACACACACACACACACACACACACACACGCGCATTCTTTCACTATTCACTTTCTGTCTCGCTTTTCGTCTCTTTCTCTCACATCGTCTCCCCCACAATCGTAGCTGAATCGACTGTCCGTTTGCTACGTGTGCATGTATTAGCGTGTGTGTGATTCAGCCGCCCCGATAGCCGATCTTATCACTCACTCGCCCCGTTGAACTTTCTAAATATGATGTACCCTTCTAATGGAAAATACCAAAAGGCGGATCGGATACTAATCGAAATCTCACGCGACAATTCTATTCTTAACGGTAATTTTTCCCTCAATCCCCATTTTCCATCTTCAGGTGAGACCTGTGGAATTCCTCGGCGAAGATTGTGTCGTCTCTTTTTTCTCGTCACCCTCGTGCCTAAAATATTCTTAGTTCTATATTTAATATACAAAAATGTATAATAAATCTCGTCTTTTCGGTGCAATTGTCCTGATCTGTTCGTCCGTCGATCGAGAATTTATCGCCATCGAACCTCAAACAAACCGCGTCAACGCCGTTTGACGTCCTCTTTATCGCTTTATTCACGCCCTTGAAGAGGTTATTCCTTCAACACAACCGTCGGATTGCTGGCGGATCCTGGTTCTTTTTTTATTTGTATGTATTTTCTTGGAAGAAATCGAAAAACTGCTCCTTAACACAAGAGAGAAAGGCACATTAAGAGAGAGAGAGAGAGAGAGAGAGAGAGAGAGAGAGAGAAACTTTCCCACTGCTTAAAAACACTTCTAACTTTTCCATTCTAAACTAATTGACAGATGGAACCCCCTCCTCCATACTCTGACATCCAGCCATCCGCTCCTCCTCAATCGCCATATATAGTTCACGTTCCAATAAACCAAGGAGCTACAGTAGCTCCATGTTATGTACAGCAATCAAATGGGCAGCAAGGGTACTACGTACATGAATCTGGTGGGTTTGTGCATGTACTTGTGACTACGTGTTTACGTGGGATCATATGAGTGAACGTGTGTATAGTCTATTTCCAATCTTGAGACGACGACTTTTGAATGACCGTGAATTTCCTTGGTATTTAAGCATTGACGATTTGAAAATCGAAGTAAATATCAATAAAATATGCGAAATAGCACTGTAACAGAGGAGCGCGCAGACAATTAGACGATCGCGGCGGGACCCATTGTACCTAGTCCTTTAGGAAAATCCCCTTTTCCTTGTCTCAGTTGTGGAAATGCCCTATACGTGTGTGTATGTGTGTATGTATGTATGTATGTATGTATGTATGTATGTATGTATGTATGTATGTATGTATGTATGTATGTATGTATGTATGTATGTATGTATGTATGTATGTATGTATGTATGTATGTATGTATGTATGTATGTATGTATGTATGTATGTATGTATGTATGTATGTATGTATGTATGTATGTATGTATGTATGTATACTCCTCGCCCACGGACCTTTCCTAAAGTTTCGATGTTAACGCCTGCACATCTAACGCGCAAAATAGTGTGCAAGTCGCGGAGACGCAGACAAAAAGCCGCTTGTTTCCCGCTGCCGGCTAGGAAAGCTCGCTGGGCGACAAGTATATGTATGTATGTGTGTGTGTGTGTGTGTGTGTGTGTGTGTGTGTGTGTGTGTGTGTATTTGTGTGAGCGTGAGTAATATGGTTTCATTTCAGCCGTCATCCACCCCGTCGCCTACGAGCCAGTCTCTAACCAACGAAGATACCTGCTAATAATTCTTCTAGTTATTCTATTCATTTTACCAATTGTTCTTTTCTTCATCATTGGTGGTGCAACAGGCTTGTTTTCAAGAAAATGACAAGCTTCGCTGTTCTTCCTTATACGGGTTAAATAAAACTTTTTTCTGAGTGAGTGAGTGGGTGAGTGAGTGAGTGAGACTTGTATTAGGCAATAATTGTCGTATTCACAGCGAAAAACGACTGGATCAAAAGCGCAGGAGATATTGAAGTCAGCTTCTGCCTATGTAACCCACTTCCATGCTCAAACGCCTCTTCCAGTATATTGACAATACGAACAACCTAAAAATTAGTAGTTTATAGTCAGTATTTCATGGAAATCTACCTTTTCGGAAGACGAATGTCTTTGGAGCCAATGAACGTACACTGTGTATAAAGGAATGGCAAATGAGAGAAGAGTAGAGCGAGTTCCTAAAAAGAGAAGAGTTTGGTTGGGGGGGGGGTAACGGTACCAAGGCGGCAGAACATCATACACAGAGAGAGCCGTTGTTCCTCAGAATCCAGGGGTTCTGTGGAAAAGCCGTGCTCGGTCTGAAAAATGTGCGTGTGCGTGTGCGTGTGCGTGTGCGTGTGCGTGTGCGTGTGCGTGTGCGTGTGCGTGTGCGTGTGCGTGTGCGTGTGCGTGTGCGTGTGCGTGTGCGTGTGCGTGTGCGTGTGCGTGTGCGTGTGCGTGTGCGTGTGCGTGTGCGTGTGCGTGTGCGTGTGCGTGTGCGTGTGCGTGTGCGTGTGCGTGTGCGTGTGCGTGTGCGTGTGCGTGTGCGTGTGCGTGTGCGTGTGCGTGTGCGTGTGCGTGTGCGTGTGCGTGTGCGTGTGCGTGTGCGTGTGCGTGTGCGTGTGCGTGTGCGTGTGCGTGTGCGTGTGCGTGTGCGTGTGCGTGTGCGTGTGCGTGTGCGTGTGCGTGTGCGTGTGCGTGTGCGTGTGCGTGTGCGTGTGCGTGTGCGTGTGCGTGTGCGTGTGTTACCATGATCTCCCTAGCCGTCGCATCCTCACTCGTCGCCATGAAAAAGTGGAAGAACATAGGGTAGAAGTCTATTAATATCGCCTAAAACTATGCAAACTTTGCTAGAATGACAAACCTTTTTGTCTTCTAGTGAAGTAAAAGCTAGAATCACAGACTGTGTGCACTTGTGGAGCATTGAGACGAAGATTAGATCGACTGAAAATGGAGTTATTAATTGAAAAGGATACCTACAAGAGTTTTCGTTGGCGTTTTTTAATTGTTGCTGTTTTCTGTTCATTGTTGTCGGTTTTCGAGGGCCTCGTTCTCGTTGGACGGCTGAAAGATACAAACATTAAGAGACAGAGAGACAGAGAGACAGAGAGACAGAGAGACAGAGAGACAGAGAGACAGAGAGACAGAGAGACAGAGAGACAGAGAGACAGAGGCAGAGGCAGAGATCTCTCACCTTTCGAATTCATATTGAGTCGGAAGCACTTAGCCAATCTACAAGCCGGACACCAGTTCCTCCTAGTCTTGTCGATAACGCAATTATCCTGTCCGGCTAAAAATATACCTCTCCTCACTTTTCCCCCTCTTTCCCTCACAAATACAAGCGTAGACTATATTCTTCCTCACGCTCCTTTTAAAGAAGCAGCTGCACCCATCACAAGTCCAGAGACCGTAATGTCTACCGTAAGACCGGTCTCCACAAACCTGGCAGGGTACGGTAGCTGCACTGTTCCGGCCTTTAAGCAATTGGTTCAACTGAAATGTGCGAGACTCACCCATTCGGTGACAGCCGGCTGGCGGTATGTGAAACCCGAAGCCGCCTTACTACGGTATGCAAGGTGCTGTGATTCCAGGACGGCTAACGAAAGACAAACATGACGACTACTTTCCAGGGAGAAGGGAACGGAAGCCTTTGGGAGCTTAGTGTTCGAGTTACTGACCTGGAACGGTTCTAAATGTGCATTTTCTATGCCAAGATAGGATAAATCCTTATCTTATCTTACCTTATGCCCAAAGGATTACGTTTCGCACCCTAAAGTAGGAGGTCAACTGCAGGTCACGAGCCATTCTGCATAATTTGGGCGCGAGTTTGACGTGAAACTGCGGTCGCTTTCTTTCGAAACTGTTAGAAAGCCGAATTAATAAACATTTACCGCGCCTTTTCTACAATTACCTGACTTTACACTCCTTACCTAACGCTTCACTTAAGTTTATTTAAACCTTTTGCTACCTTATCTTACGCTCCCTACCTTACCCTCCTTGCCTTACACTATCTTACCAAACACTACGTTACCTTAAGCTACCTTAGCTTAAGCTACCTTATCTTACACTAACTTACCTTACAACATCTTATCTTACGATACGCTACCTTACCTTACGATACCTTACCCTACGCTAACTGACCTTGCTCTTCTTACCTTAAGTACCTTACCTTAGGTACCTTGTCTTAAGCTACCTTATCTTAAGCTACCTTATCTTACGCTGCCTTTCCTTACGCTACCTTACCTTTCGCTAACTGACCTTTCGCTCCTTACCTTACGGTACCTTATCTAAACGGTACCTTACCTAAACGCTACCTTACCTTGAGTACCTTACCTAAACGCTACCTTACCTAAATGCTACCTCCCCTTACGCTACCTTACCTTATGCTCCTTACCTTCAGTTCCCTTACCTTAAGCTACCTTACCTTGAGTACCTTACCTTACGCTACCTTAACATACACTACCTGACCTTACTATCCTTATCTTAAGCTATCTTACCTTATGCTCCTCACCTTACGCTACCATATCTCACGCTCCCTACCATACTTCACCTTACCTTACGCTGCCTTACATTTCGCTCCTTACCCTAACCTACCTTACATTACGATACGCCTTACCTTACCAAACCTTACCTTACGATATTTTACCCTACGCTAACTGAACTTACTCTCCTTACAATTACGCTACCTTAAGCAACCTTGTCTTAAGCTACCTTAACTTACGCTACCTTACCTTACAATACATTACCTTACGCTACTTTACCTTACGCTCCGTACCTTACACTACCTTAACTCCCATTACTTACGCTCCTTACCATACGCTCCTTACTTCAAGTTCCTTACCTTACGCTTCCTTCCCTTACCCTTCTTACCTTACGCTACCTTACAGTACTCTCCTTACCTAACGCTACTTTTCATTACGTTCCTTAATTTACGCTTCATATATTACGTTCCTTACCTTGAGCTTCCTTACCTTATGTTTCCTTACCTTACGCTCCTAACGTTAACTAGGAGCGTAAAAACTTTACGCTCCCTATCTTACGCTCATTACTTTACGCACCTTAACATTCGCTACTTTACCTAACTTTCTTACCTTACGGTACTTACCTTACGCTCCACACTTTACGCTCCTTACCTTACACTTACCTGACGCTACCTTATCTTTCGCTCCTAAGCTTCCGATACCATACCTTACGGTACCTTACACTACGCTATTTACCTTACGCTACCTTACCTTAAGCTACCTTAGTTAGCTACCATACATTACGCTCCTTACCTTTCACTCCTTAACCTCTCCTCGCTTCTAAACTTACGGTGTCTTCCTTACTTTACGTTACGTTACCTTACTTTACCTTTCCTTACTAGGGAATGCTCCCAACCGGCCCCCAGCAGATCGAGATGAGCTCTATACCGTTTGAAAGAGAATTAAATTCTGAGTCGAATAGTGAAGTTCAATTTTGCTAAACGCTTTTGATTTTTGAGTATCGATCGAATTTCGTTGGCCCGGCGCGGCTTTTGAGACAGCGCTTAGCATTTTCGCGGGCTGAGCGCCGCGAAAATCGATCGATACTCAAAAACCAAAACCGTTTAGCAAAATTGAACTTCACTACTCGACTCAGAATTAAATTCTCTTTCAAACGGTATAGAGCTCATCTCGATCTGCTGGGGGCCGGTCGGGAGCATTCCCTAGTTAGGCTCCTTACCTTGAGATACGTTATGTTATGATCCCTGACTTAACGCTACATAACCTTACGTTACCTTATCTTCGGTTACCTTAGCTTACGCTCCTTACCTTCCACCTACTCCTGAAGGCAGTGGTTCTAAGGACAAAGTTCGCATCACGTGTTTCTGGGGATCGTGCGGTTCTTATCTGCAAAGCTGATGCCTGTCTCTTGTATTCACACCTCCGCTTACCCTTTCGAGTCAGCGATACTCTTTTATGTCACGTGCGGTTGCATCAGATCTTTATCTTGGACTAGAGTGGATACGGAAGTGCAGAGAGAGAGAGAAAGAGAGAGAGAGAGAGAGAGAGAGAGAGAGAGAAAGACCACCTCACTTTCACTCTGTCTCTTTGTCTCTCTGTCTCTCTGTCTCTCTGTCTCTCTGTCTCTCTGTCTCTCTGTCTCTCTGTCTCTCTGTCTCTCTGTCTCTCTGTCTCTCTGTCTCTCTGTCTCTCCGTCTCTCTGTCTCTCCGTCTCTCTGTCTCTCTGTCTCTCTGTCTCTCTGTCTCTCTGTCTCTCTGTCTCTATGTCTCTCTGTCTCTCTGTCTCTCTGTCTCTCTGTCTCTCTGTCTCTCTGTCTCTCTGTCTCTCTGTCTCTCTGTCTCTCTGTCTCTCTGTCTCTCTGTCTCTCTGTCTCTCTGTCTCTCTGTCTCTTTGTCTCTCTGTCTCTCTGTCTCTCTGTCTCTCTGTCTCTCTGTCTCTCTGTCTCTCTGTCTCTCTGTATCTCTGTATCTCTGTATCTCTCTCTGTAGATCTCTATCTGTCTATCACTCTGTTTTGCCTAATCGGAGTGACGGGGTAGAGAGTGAGTGAGAGAGACAGGGCCAGAGAGTGAGAGAGAGAGAGGGAGTGAGGGAGGGAAAGAGACAGAGAGAGATATTCTTCGTCTCTCTTAATGCCCTGAGGGCTAATTCCACCCTCCACGTCACAACGGGTCTATCAATCAACCAGCCCTTGTACCCACCTTATCAGCAACAGACCCCAACTGTCGATGGCGCTCTCGCCGAACTTCATTTTCCTGAACCTTTGCCCACTTTTTAAAACATTTTATTTATGAAAAAAATACAATTTTTTTCCAATTTCAAACGTAGCACAACGACGCGATAAAGGCCATTTTATCCCCAATTTTATTACTTTCATATTTCTAATTGGTTTACGCTAATTATCTTTATATTCGCATTTAAAATCAATTTTTTGCTTCACTTGGTCCAGTAAACAAGCCATCTGTCGGCTTAGTTACCTCGAATCCCTCAGCCGCCGCGTGTTGTTATCGCGGCCGCCGCTGTCACAATAGCGCAATCCCATGCGCCGCAAACGTGCTCCATTGGCGCAGTCGGTTAGCGCGTGGTACTTATAGTCAGTAGGGCATGCCAAGGTCAGCAGTTCGATCCTGCTATGGAGCAAAGTTTTTTGCTTACTGTTTTGGGGTACTTGAAAGTGAAATGAGTGTCATTTTCGCTATAAAACAAACGTTTCTTTTGTTTCGAGCAGTTTTTTTATACTTTGAATTGCTTTTTAGAATCATAAACGAACCTTGTGTTTTCAGGTATGACTTCGACGGTTGATTACCTGCAAGAGCACAATGTACCCGAGTCGTATAGGTTGATTTTATCATAAAGTGAAAGGCACACTCACACACACGCAAACTCATGTTCACACACATGCTCACATACTCATATGCAGTCACCCATACACTCACACTCACATGAACCCACGCCTGTCTCACGCACTCACTCACGCACGTTCACACAGGTCCTCACACGCCCTCACTCTCACTCTCACACACGCGCACACACACACGCACACGCACACATTCACTCACACACCTTAACACATACACTCGCTCGTATTCACGTGCGAAAACGCACCCTTTCACTTTTACACAAACACACGTGCATGTGTCGCACGTACACACACGTAGTCACACATACACACATTGACACACACATTCGCGCACGCTCACATGCCAGAACTTATCCTCTCACATGCAGACACACACGTAGTCACACGTACTAACACACATACACACATTCACGCGTAGTCACACCTAGTCACATGTACACACACCTGTCTCACGCACTCACTCACTCACACACATTCACTCAGCTACTCACGCGTGATCTTTCTATCCCACACACATACACACATACACACTTTTTACAGACAATGATGTACTGTCACGTACTCTCACGTACTCACACGTAGTCCCACGTATACACTCACACACTCTCACGCAGGTCACTCACACGTATTCACGTGCCAGCACTTTCAGACGCACACATATACACATCCGCATACAAACACACATTCTAACACATGTACACACACCTGTCTCACGCACTCATTTACACACTTACTCGACTCATGCGTTTTTCCAGAGACAAGATTTTGAAATGGAATGGCTGGGGCTACGCCGACTCATACTTCAAACTCAACTCCAAGGGAGAAGTCATGTTTTCCGGAGACAAGTACGGTATCCAATTATTTCTTTGTACAAACATTTTCAGATACGAAATGTCGGGTCAGGTTCTTCCCAACTTGAGACCGTGGTTTGAGGCCAACCTGGGAGTGGACTTGGCTCACACCACGCCCAGTCAGAGACTGAAGGATGTTGATATCCCTCCTCCGGTTGAATGCTACGATGATATCCACGGTTTTCTGAAGAAGAACGATATTTCTTTTTCGAATGGGCCTAGAGTTAGGCTGATAAGGGCTCATGGCCACACGGTGGGTTACTGTAACTGAGGAGAGGAGAGATGTTTTTAGGTTCATGATATGATTCACCTGAGACATGGGAAATTCCCTCGTCTGCCTGATTTGGTGGTGTGGCCTAAGAGCAATGAGGATGTTGTGAAAGTATGTCTCTGTCTCACTGCATCATTGGCTTCCTGATTGAGTGTCTCAATGTCTCATTTACCTCTCTCTCTTTCTTTCTTTCTTTCTTTCTTTCTTTCTTTCTCTCTTTCTTTCTTTCTTTCTTTCTTTCTTTCTTTCTTTCTTTCTTTCTTTCTTTCTTTCTTTCTTTCTTTCTTTCTTTCTTTCTTTCTTTCTTTCTTCTTTCTTTCTTTCTTTCTTTCTTTCTTTCTTTCTTTCTTCTTCTTTCTTTCTTTCTTTCTTTCTTTCTTTCTTTCTTTCTTTCTTTCTTTCTTTCTTTCTTTCTTTCTTTCTTTCTTTCTTTCTTTCTTTCTTTCTTTCTTTCTTTCTTTCTTTCTTTCTTTCTTTCTTTCTTTCTTTCTTTCTTTCTTTCTTTCTTTCTTTCTTTCTTTCTTCTTTCTTTCTTTCTTCTTTCTTTCTTTCTTTCTTTCTTTCTTTCT
>OZ059904.1:28691352-28782437 GCA_964057215.1 Oscheius myriophilus | reverse complement strand
TTCGGGTTTGCCTGTCTAGTAACTAGAGAAACACTAATTTCGCCTCGGAATTAGTTAAAATACGGTTTTCCAAGCTCCACGGCGGGGATTCAAACATGCCCAGGCGCCAAAATATGAATATAAATTAAAGGATAGGGGTACCGTCAACCTTTCACGTGAATCTAAGCGCGCTTCGAAACCCATTTTCCTATAATTTGTCTGTCATAGTTCTGTTTTCGCCAAGATTCGTTATCGATTGGGAATTTGGCGGTTTTCCAATTTTAAAAACAGTCTTTTAACCGAGGCTTTAACGGCCCAGCCGTGGCTCACTCAAACGGGTGATTGCGAGACAATAAGGGATATTTCATACGCAGTTTCAATTCTCCGGGCTTCAAAAATTCGTATTTCAGAGACAAAGCAATTTAAATCAAATTTTAACCATAGGAGGACGTGAGCTGCTTGGGGTACCTACTTACTTTCGGTTTTAACAAACGAAAAATGAACATTGGTAGGCAATCGTCAAAAAATATGAACAAAATCGCGCGTTTCGAGGCACCACTTGTTGAATAGCCGGTTTTCGTGCCAAATAAGGCTTCAAAAGCAGAAATTTTGAAAAATTACAAATGTTATATCAAAAAACGTACCGCTGTGTCGGCCTGTCGCTTGTGGAAAGCCGCCTCGGCCTTGGTCATCTTCGAAGACGACCCCTTGTCCTCCTTCTTGATCGTGAGGTCGATGGTCTTCGGATCAATGGTCTTCTTCTTTTTCTTGAAAAGGTCGCCCTTTTTCAGCTTCAATCCTCCTTTTACGACATGGTCTTTGCCCGACATCTGAAAAAATTAAATATTTGCAATCAAATCGTAACAAAGGCAACGTGGGAAACTAAAAAAAGACAAATATTAAAAATTCTGTGGGGTTACAATGTAAAAAAGCTTTTATTTAAATAAAAGCGGCTTTCGAAAGCCAAATTTGGCTTTCACAAAAAATTAAATGCGAAAATTCCATTTTCGAGTTGACGCCTGCGTACCGGGAACCATTTCGAGACTACCGTACTCTAAAATGTTTTTACAAAATTTTTTTATATTCAATTTTATCATGTTCCGATTTAAAATTCTAGTCTCTTATTACTAAAAAGTCATGCTTAATTTTACCACGACCGGTAAACATTGAAAAACCATATTTTTAATCTTAAAAAACCGTATTTTTAATCTTAATTTATTATTATCTTCAAAGACTCAATTTTTTATAGTTTTATTCTTTGTTTTTCAGAGACTAGCCCTCGGGGATGATACCTTCGCGCTTCCGTGCCCACGTCGTGACCACCGCGCTCGTAATAGGCACAGGAGCCATCGCCTACGGAACCTACAACATCGCCATGGCCCTCAAGGTAAGATATTTCCTCCTTGTTATTGTTTTTGAATATTGGGCTACAGTACGCCAAATGGGGTTACGGTAGACCATGCCCAATCCTAACCGGTCGGATAAATTTCGGCATGTGAGAACGTTAGATGTGCATGCCAATTCTACAGTATTCCGCACGGCGGGATTTAAATATGCCCGGCTCCAAAACTTGGACACCGGTCGATGGGGACGGGTACTGTAGACATTACCTGCGTCTCTAAGGCCTAAATTAGCCTGTCGTATTTCTATACTAGGTATTTATTGAGGATTTGGCAGTTTTCCAATTTAAAAACAGTCTTTTAACAAGGATCTATTTTAAGACAACCTGTCCGTGCCCGCCCTGTATCTGGGGTCCCAGTTTTGGCTTCCACAGCTGGATTCCACTGAAATTTCCGCCGACTTGGCAGCGAGCCAATTTTGACGGGAAAATACTGTAATTATGGTCCCAAAATTGGGCGGCAGTGACAAAAATTCAAAAAAAAGTTGACGAAATTTGAAAGCTTGACAGTCCCGCTGGGCTTGATTACGGTAGCTAAGATTAATTTCCCCGAAAATTGGCTCGCTTCCAAGCCCACGGAGCATTTTTGAATCGCCGCCGTGTTGCGGCAGCCAGTTGTCAATAAGCTTGTTAACTGGCGGTTAAAGGACTGTCAGTGTGCAATTAGGGTATTGTATCGCTAAATTCAGCTGTTGTAATACTTCGTTTTCAGGGCTGGACACGTTCCCCCGCGCGTCAGATGCACGACGAAATGGAGCAGTACCTCTACCAGAAGGAGCTGCAGGCGAGACGGATGGAATCCGCCCAGAAGGCCTAATCCCCTTTTTTTGTATTTTTATAGATTGTAGCACTGCGGGTAAACTTTATTTACTACGGTGTACCATTGTTTATCTGTCATCATAGCTTTGAAAGGACTGTGACTCGGGGTTTCTTCTCTATGACCAATTTCAGCAACTCATCGATGTCGGAGACGAAGTTTATTTCCATTTCGGCCTGAAACGTTTTTTCTAGCTTGGACCTTTAAAGACATACCCTGAGGGAGCTGTCAATATCATCGGCGTCTTTTCGATTAGCCTCAGGGAGCACAACCCTCCTCAGCCCGATTCGATGAGCGCCGAGAACTTTCTCCTTGATCCCTCCCACCTGAGACAGTCCTTTAAAGTTTTGGAGAAAGGGTTTACCGGTAGAACCTGGCCGTTGAGGCTGATTTCGCCTGTCATTGCTGTGTCACTGCGGACTTGATACCCTGAGGCTAGGGAGAAGAGGGCGGAGACGATGGCTGTTCCTGCAGAGGGACCGTCTTTGTTCACGCCACCGGCTGGCAGATGGACGTGGAGGTCACAGTCCGTCAGGGTGGCGATACTGTAGCTGAAAAGAGGGAGGGACGGAATGAGAAGTGAGGTACTTGAGATCTTAGTTACTCAGGGATTTGGGGATATAGGCATTGAGGACAAGGCTGAGAAAGACGGGCTTTGAGGAACTGAGAGAAAATGAGAGAGGAACGGGCTACTGAGGTTTTTGAAACATCATGAGAGGGAGAGACTGAGACTGTTCAGGACGTGAGGCAAAGAGAAAGGGATGAGTAACTGAGGCACTGGAGATCTCAGAAAGAAGCACATGAGGAATGGAGAAGTCTGTCAAAGACTGGTTCATTAAGAGACCGAAAGAGTGAGAGAGAAAGAGGGGGAGAGAGAGAGAGAGAGAGAGAGAGAGAGAGAAGCAAGGAAACGGGCGACTGAGGCATTGAAACGTCATGAGAATTAGAGACTGAGACGGTTGTTTAACTGAGGCAATGAGGAACAAAAAGAGAGAGAGAAAAAAGAGGACTGTGAGTTTTTGAGGCAGAGGAACTGAGTAACACTTGAACAGAAACTGAGAGCTGGACAAAATGAGGGACTGAGATACTGAGACATTACGAGTTAGAGAAATTTGGCAAGTGAGACTTTGATGAGAAAGTGAGACAATTGAGTATTGAGGGATTGAAAGACGGAGAAGAGGCTAGCATAAAATGAGGAGTTAGCGAGGTTTTGAAAAACCGAGGTAGGTACTGAGGAGTGAGACACACTGAAGGGCAGCCTGAGAGGGAGAGAGAGAGAAAGAGAGAGAAAGAGAGAGAGAGAGAGAGAGAGAGAGAGAGACAGAGAGAAAACGAGAATTGGATTAAGAAGGCAGTGAGGGAGTGAGGGTCTGTTGACTGTGAGGGGAAGAGATAAAGAAGGAGAGAGAGACCTACCGAGCTCCATTTGCCCTGATCCATGTCCTAGCCACATCCACACTCTCCCTCAAAACCTCTCCCAACTTCCCGGTCATCATAACTTTTCCCGTGCCAGGGCATTGACTGGTCTCTAAAAAGTACTATTCCTAATATTTCTGCATCTTCATCCTCACCGATTACCAGAACCTCTCCGCCGAATGGGGTCCAAGCCATCCCGAAACTTGTTCCAGGACCGAAACGCCTCATTTTGTCCACGAGGTCTTGTCGCGAGTAGGTTTCCTTCTGAAGGAAAAAGCACTATTTATACATAAAAATCAGCCTTACCCCTAGAATTTCTCTTGTTTTGGAGGAATCAATGACGATTGGGAGGTCGAGGTCGACCATACAGTCAGCTTCACAATCAGTGTTGAGGGCTTCGGAGAGGCGGAGGGCGGCAAAACGGCAAAGAGTGGCTACATTGCGTTCAAGCTGACGGACTCCTGACTCTCTTGTGTAGCATTCAACTGAACAGTAGAGTTTGCAATTTTCAGCTTCACGCACACGCACACGCACACGCACACACACACGCACACGCACACGCATTTCCTCTCTATCTTTCTGTATGTCTCTCTCCCTCTCGTTCTATTTTTTCTGTTTCATACCTATTTTCTCAATTGATTCCGGAGTTATGTCCAAGTGATCAGGGCAGATTCCATGTTTTGCCAATTGGCGAGGAATCAAATGATTCAAAGCAATTCTCGTCTTTTCTGCAGTTGAGTACCCCGACATTTCAATAATCTAAAACAAATTGTACAAACTATGTCAATAGAATCTGTCACCTCCAATCGATCGGAAAGAGGGCCTTCGAGCTTTGATAAGTCGTTTGCCGTGGCAACGAAAATAACATTGGAGAGGTCGAATGGGAGGTTTAGATAGCTAAAAGAGGCGTAAAATGGTAGACAAGTTGACTTACTGATCTACAAAAGAGGAATTCTGTTCCGGGTCGAGGACTTCGAGGAGGGCGGCTGAGGGAGAGCCATGAGCACCGGAGAACTAAAAGAGATTGGTTTCTCCTCTCTCCTCTATCCTCTCTCCTCTCTCCTCTCTCCTCTCTCCTTTCTTCTCTCTCCTTTCTTCTCTCTCCTCTCTCCTTTCTTCTCTCTCCTCTCCCCTCTCTCCTCTCTCCTCTCTCCTCTCTCCTCTCTCCTCTCTCCTCTCTCCTCTCTCCTCTCTCCTCTCTCCTCTCTCCTCTCTCCTCTCTCCTCTCTCCTCTCTCCTCTCACCTCTCTCCTCTCTCCTCTCTCCTCTCTCCTCTCTCCTCTCTCCTCTCTCCTCTCTCCTCTCTCCTCTCTCCTCTCTCCTCTCTCCTCTCTCCTCTCTCCTCTCTCCTCTCTCCTCTCTCCTCTCTCCTCTCTCCTCTCTCCTCTCTCCTCTCTCCTCTCTCCTCTCTCCTCTCTCCTCTCTCCTCCCCCTCTCACCAATTTATCCACTTCATCCAGTAGAATAACAGGATTATTCGTTCCAGCATGTCTCAACGCCTGAACAATCCTCCCAGGCATCGCAGCCACATAAGTCCTCCTATGTCCTCTGATATCACTCTCATCTCGAATCCCTCCCAGTGAGATCCTCTCAAACCGCCTCCCTAATGACTCTGCGATGGCCTTGGCCACACTAGTCTTTCCAATTCCGGGTGGTCCAGCGAAGCAAAGAAGAGGGCCTCCCAGCTAAACAAACTCTCTTAGCAGCTTTTGATGCAACCTACACTGTTGCTCAGTTTCTTCACCGCAAGGTACTCCAAAACGCGTCTCTTCACATCATCCATGCCTTCATGTGAAGCTTCCAACATGGCTCTAGCCTTCTGGATATCAATAACATCTTTTGTTGCGTTATCCCAAGGAAGAGAGGCCACAAGCTCCAGGTAGTTTGTCAAAACGTGGTGCTCCTGATTCTGAGCTGATGCGCCCATGGAACGGAGGCGCTTGAAATCAGACCACACTCTTTCCTAAAAATTGAGTGTTGTTGTTTTTTCCAACCCATATTTGATCTACCTGCACATTTTCGGGCAATCCAACTTTTTTCAATCTTGCCTCTAACTCATCAATAGAATTCTTCGCTTTCCCTCCCTGGTTGGTGATTTTTCGGGGACGGCCAGGTCCAAAAAGGGTTTCAATCTGCACGGAGGATCGTTCGAAGGCTCCATCCTCATTTGTCTGAATAGAAAATTTCAAGAAATAGAAATGACAGCGACCTTGGCGGAGTCCTTCATCCATTCTGCAGCCAATTGGACGCGTTTGGAGACATCGAGTGTTGAGAGATACTCCAGTTGAGAGGCATAGGGGATATCGCTGAGAGCAGACACACTGAAAAAAGAGAGTGTGAGTGTGCGTGTGCGTGTGCGTGACAGTAAGAGTGAAAAAGACGCGTAAAAGAGATGCCTCACCACAAATCAGTCAATTTATCCAAATCTCCCTCAGCAATCAACTTCTTTATTTCATGAGCTGCCTCCAAACTGTCCGCCATGATCCCATTTGCCAAGTTTGCTGCCAGTAAGTGGAACTCCTGCTTAGTTTCAGATGAGATTTTTCCTACTTGTGCCTATGGATGTGGGTCAATCAAACAATAATACCATCGGTTGCGTAGAGTTGTTTCACAGTGCAAACCGGCAGAGCGAATTGTTCGATGCGGGCTCGGGAAACTCCGACGAGATGAAGGGTGTACTGTACGTGAGAGTTGTATTTCCAACACAGAACTTTCTCAACCATGGCTACAGTACCCGTTTCGAACACTTTCTGGAATTTTATTGTTTTCTAACTCTTCAGGAGGTATTTACCTTTTCTTGTTCCACGCGATAAGCCACGAGAATTAGAGATTTTCCGGGACCTGATTTGTTAATAACAAAACGGTCCAACATGGCCAGACTGAAAGTCTCTGTCTCTGTCTCTGTCTCTGTCTCTGTCTCTGTCTCTGTCTCTGTCTCTGTCTCTGTCTCTGTCTCTGTCTCTGTCTCTGTCTCTATCTCTGTCTCTGTCTCTATCTCTATCTCTATCTCTATCTCTATCTCTACCTCTATCTCTATCTCTCTCTCTCTCTCTCTCTCATCACTTACTTGGTCTTGCTGCGAATGGGAACTTTCAACCTTGCCTCAGGCATAAGAACGCCGTTTGTGATCAACAGAACTGGTAGTTCCATGGCTAAACACATTTATGGATAAAGATGATTCAAAACAGAGGGAGGGACAAGAGAGAGAGAGAGAGAGAGAGAGAGAGAGAGAGAGAGAGAGAGAGAGAGAGAGAGAGAGAGAGAGAGAGAGAAAGGTATCCACAGGAAAGTTTCACTGTTCTATTCATTGGTGTACTCTTCTTATCTCACAACCAAACTAGGCTTCGTAGCACAGGAAAATAGCTTCAGTGAAACGAGATGAAGAAGGGGGGGGGATGAAGTTTCTTAAGGAAATTTGAGTGTTCACTGCCAAAATGATAAGAATATCTCCGAAATAGTGATCTTTCGATTAACCAGGTACGAAGAACGCTCGGTACATAAACTTTGGCTAGAGTGGGGTCGGCGAAAGTGAGGCCAATGTACGTAAAAATTGTGAACAGAACCTCCAAAGCACAGAATGGGAAGCGGTTTTCTGTCCGAAAAGGGGCGAATTATCGATCGTTCGTCATGGTCAATCAACAGCTGATAACGGCGCGTGACACAAGGACTTATGAGATAAGGAAGTAAATTTGGAAGAAATCCGGAGTGAGTGAGTGAGTGAGTGAGTGAGTGAGTGTGGAACAAAAGAGGAAAATGGGGCTGGATGAACACGAAAGTGAGAGTAGCAGACAGTCCCTTATGATAAAGAAACCTGTCAAGGTACGAGGTTCGTTGTTTATCGGGAGCGAAAATAGACTAGAGTTCAGCATCATTTTGATACCAATGTTTGCACAAATTAAAGCCGTCTTTTCGCTTTTCCCCTGCATATCTGCATAGGCTTTTTAAAATTGGGTTAATTGAAATGGGTATAAACACCAACTTCAGAATATAAGAAGTTGGTGTTTATACCCTCTTTCTAATTCTTCGCCCATTCATGTTTTCATGTTTTGTTTCAAAAAAGGTGGGGCTGCGGAATCAGAATATAAATTTCCCGAAGAAAGGAGAGACGATGGGAATCTGGGTGAAAATCAAGCATGGCAAAATTTGGGGCCGGGCCGAGAAAAATTTTGAAGCGGGCCGGCCCGGGCCGGCCCGAAATTTTTTTTTTCGTTTTCTTTGATTTTCACATTGAAAAAAGGCATGAATTTTCGGTTGAGTCGGGCCGGGCCAGGTCGGGCCGGGCCGGGCCGTGAAAAATTTTGGAGCGGGCCGGCCCGGGCCGGCCCGTTGCCATGCTTGGTGAAAATACATAATAAATCCTTGGGATGGTAGTCAGCTTCCCCCGGTTATGGGGGGTAGAGGCACCGAAAATGCAGACGTTCAGGAGGATTAGGCGCTATTTTCGGTAAAATCAGCCCTTAGGGCACAAAGTTAAATGGGGGCTACTTCTTTCTAGGCCCCAAAATTTATGGGTGAGTACGTCAATTTACGGAGGCAGGGCTTGGGCATGTTCCAATTTTTTTCTATTTTTCTCGGCCAGTTCATTTGTTTACTCTAGAGCTCTTCAAACTATTAATAATGGAAAGAATAATCTGCTATCGGGCGTTACATTACCTAAAGCCTTAGATTTTATGGTAAAAAATTGGCTATTTCGGGCCAGCCCGGCCAAGGTGTTTACACATTTTTCGGGCCCGATCTGCTCCGGCCAGCCGGCTGGCTCAGCTCGCCACCGCGTGATTCGCAGCGCCTCTGGCTCATTGCCTAATTTTTCGCCTAATAAAATAACCTCGGCGGTTCAGTCCCACCCACTTTTTTAAATTTTATTCTTAAATAAATAGAATATAAAAATACTTCAGCTTTTTTGTTCTTCATTTCCTTTTTTTTAGCCTGCACCCATTTTTCATTTTTCCCCCATTGTACGTACTTGAGTTCCCGTTTTTTGTTATATTTTTTTCTATTTTTGTTTGTATTTTAAGTGTTTAAATTTTCAGCACACTGATCGTGGGACGATGTTGCGAATAGGAATCCGTCACGTGTCGTTTCTGGGCAGCCATCTCCATGTCCCCGAACTCAGTCGGCTAGCTGTAGGTTTTTAAAAAAATCTATTTTGCTTATTAGTACTATATACAGTTTAATATTTATTTATCTATACTAAATCCTCAAATACATCGTTAAAAAGTGTTATTTTAGGGCCCTATGGCCATTCCTCTGGTCTACAGTGGAGTTCTGGATGAGGTTGAAGTGGATTCCGAAGCTTCTGAGTCGTTTGACGCGGTGAAAGGGCCTTTTTCCGATCCCCAAGAAGATGAAGATGTCTCTACCAAGTGAGTTAAACCTAAGTTTTTTAATGTAATTTCGTTAATTCCAGGAAGAAGCAGTACTTGCTGAGCGAGCAGATGGCAACAGTGAAGACGGAGGGTTGCGCCCCAGTGAAAAGTGCCCAAAGTGGGTTTAAAATTCTTCCGGTTATAAATTTTATTAGGCACCCTTATGAGGTACCTCCAACGTCGTTCCGCCATGAAATCTTCCCTTTCCACCCTGTCTGTGACGCTGTTCAACTTCCACGACACAGCATTTGCCGAACACCTCCTTAGGAAGAATGTTGGGAGTCTTGTCATCGCGGAGAGTGCATACAGTTATGCGAAGAACGCGAAGGTTGGTAGAATTTGGGGTTTTAAACACAATTTTTGCCCAAAACTCCGGCCGAAAAGGGATTTCCGGTTAAAGGACTGTTTTAAATGAGGTTTATGGGCCACACATGGTGCGATATGCTAATTAAAACATTCAATTTTTAGAGTTTCGCCAAGGAGCAGAAGAAGCAGTTCCGCCAGGTGGAGGCGTTCCATGCCGACCTCAGTGCGTTGTTGGGAATTGGAAGGAAGAAGCTGGCGCGATTCCCCGAACAGCTTCTGGGAGAGAAGGTCCAGCGGAATCCACTGAGTCTCAGTCCTGGAGAAAAGCAAGGTATGATTGTTCTTTAGCTTCGAGTAAGTTTTTAAAATTGTGGGTGGAATGACGTAAATTTGATCGTCATTGACACACTGCTGGCACGTAGCATTCTGGATCACTGTGATGCAAAATTTGGACTGGGTTTTCTGACATTGGCCAGGTTACAATCACAGTGAAAATTAGAGCTGAGTGGGGCCTGCTCGAAAATTCTCGGCCCGGCCCGAACGGGCCAGTTTTTGCGGGAAAAATACCTTCAACCATTTCTCCTATGTCAGTTGTGTTCCGATCAATCGATGGATTGTTAACGGTGACTACTTTTGTTTAAGAGTTTAAAAGTTAAGAGTGGTTACCCAATTTTAAGGCCTAAAAGTAGGGTTGGGTAAGTCAATTGCAAAATCCTCCCGGGGTACGTTAAGGGGTTTGTCCACTTTAAGTGCACTTCCAATGTTCTTTAATGCCTTAGTGTTACGGAGTTATGGGATTTGCCCATTTACAATATTATAAAAAATTTTAGTTCCCCCCCCAAGTAAGGGTGCTGGGATTTGTTTTACGCCCCTTTTCTCATGCTACGTTGGGCGCGGTCCCCCAAATAAGAAATTCTACTCGGCGCGACCCCCTCAACCGAAAATCGCGGTCCATATTCTTCTATGGTTTCTGTCCCTTTTCAGACCCTTAGGTTAGGCGGTTTCTTATTTTTTTTAACCCCCAATGTTAAGTATGATTACCCATTTGCAAAGGGGGAAGTTGTGGGGTTACCCATTGTGAGAGCCCCAAAGTAAATCGGGGCCACACATTTTTACACCCCGAAAATAAGAGTGGGTGTATGGATTCATTAATCTGTGTTTTCAGATGAATCCGGATGTAAGCATCTAAATTCACCCATTCTTCTCAGCACTCTGCCTCTTCCCATTCAGCAGCAGCAAGTATTGACCGCTCTTCAGGTGGGAAATTTTTATTTTTGGGGAAGATACATACTTGGGGTGGGTATAGTCAGCTTACCCCAGGCTAAGGGGGTGAAGCCCCCAAAACTACAAAAATTAACGGGGTCATGCCCTTTTTTTGTAAAATTCAGCTCAAAAGGCCAATAATTAAGGGGGTTGCCCCATTTGTGGCCCCAAAAATTAAGTGTGGGTTCATAAGGTTTGAAAATATTTCGCTTTTTTTCCGAAACGGGGGTGGGCTACAATTCGATTCTACTGCACCCCCTCTTGGTATAATTTCGTCAAATACTGTAAAATCGATTGATTTTGGGGTATCGATCGATGTTTTTGACCCCCGGTACCCCCTCTTGACAAAAAAGTTTGTAATTACTACAAACTATGGGCAATATCTGTTCCCGAAATCTTTTTTTAGAACAACCTTCTGCTTCATTTCAAGAAGGCCGAGGACACTACTTTGTTTCAATACGGAGCCGTGGAACTACTCACTTTTCTGGAGCTAAGGTGCCATTTTCGGTGGAGTTTTGGTAATTTTTGGGTTTCAGGACGCTTAGCCAGCTGCTCTGTGGCTTGGAGCGAAATCTGTCCTTCTTTTCCCACTCGCATCGCCGCCAATCGGAGTTGATGAACAAGCTGTTTACCATCAGGTATGCCAGTTTTTTGTTCTTTTTTTTTCATTTTGAGCGGCCCATAATTTGGGTTTTTCTCAGTTTAACCTACCAGTTCCATTCCAGGCTGTTGTCGGTTAGCGGGATTGGAAGAAAATCGTTCTCTCCTCACATTCCCAAGACGGAGAAAAAGGCGATAACGCACGAGAAGAAATTGCTCGAGGTTAGTATATTTTCTTTTTCTTTAAGGTAATATAATATTTGAAAGGCGGCCTGAGGTTGTAGCTTTTCTAGAAGGCGGTGCGAAGCCGCTCATATATCTAGAATGCGGCCTGAGGCTACCTGTTTGCCTGGAAGGCGGCCTGAGGCTAACCGGGCGCATGTAAGGCGGCCTGAGGCTCTCAGGATACGTAGGAAGCAGTTTGAGGCTACCAGGATACGTATAAGGAGGCCTGAGGCTACCATGATACGTAGAAGGCGGCCTGGGGCTACCAGGATACGTTTAAGGCGGCCTGAGGCTACCAAGATACGTAGAAGGCGGCCTGGGGCTACCAAGATACGTAGAAGGCGGCTTGGGGCTACCAAGATACGTAGAAGGCGGCCTGGGGCTACCAAGATACGTAGAAGGCGGCTTGGGGCTACCAGGATACGTTTAAGGCGGCCTGAGGCTACCAAGATACGTAGAAGGCGGCCTGGGGCTACCAGGATACGCATAAGGCGGCCTGAGGCTACCAAGATACGTAGAAGGCGGCTTGGGGCTACCAGGATACGTATAAGGCGGCCTGAGGCTAACCGGGCGCATGTAAGGCGGTCTGAGGCTCTCAGGATACGTAGGAATCAGTCTGAGGCTACCATGATACGTAGAAGGCGGCCTGAGGCTGCCAAACCAGCTCGATGGCGGCCTATGGTTACCTAGATTCCTAGAAAGCAGCGTGATGCTGCCAAGATACTAGAACAACATACAAATTTATTTCCCTTTTTCAGCTTGGATGGAATCCCGCCGCAATGTACCCCGTTTCCATCAGACCAAGCACTGATATCAAGCTGGCCGACCAGTTCCTCGACGGTTCTGGGGAAAGCCTTACCAGGTCTGTTTTTTTGCAGATATTTTACAGGTTTTTTTTTCAGTTCCGCCCTCCTACCCTTCTGCTATTGGCTAACTATGGTCGGTCGTCAGCCCCACGCCAAAAAGACAGCTGCAGTTATCAGGTAACGTCCGTTTAGGGTTCTCACGGGCCGGGCCCGGCCAATTTTTGACGTCCCACCCAGTCAAATTACCACCCACGCGACCAGGGTTCGATCCCGGCCGGGAGACTTAATTTTCGCAAACTTAGAATTTGTTTAAATATGTAATAGAAGTATTATGAAAGAGTTTGGAAGGTTTAAAAAATGGCCCGAAACGGGCAGGGCCAACACTTTTTTCGGCCCGGCCCGTCCGACCCGTTTCGGTCCGCGGGTCGACCATTCTCGTGAGAACTATAGTGTATTTCCAATTGAAGAATCCCGACTTTTAAGCGACCCTGACTTTCGCTCATATTTAACCATAAACGATGTGCAACATTGAAATGGATAAATTTTGAATAAACGAAATATCACAGTTAAAGAGGAGTGCGCAGACAATAAACGGATCGCTGTTGGACCAAAGGTACCTAGTCCTTCAATAAAATCCGTTTTCTTTGACTGTTTTTTTTTTTTGGAAAATTTTGGTCGGCCCGGCCCGAGTGGCCCTTTCGGCCCGTTTACCCTGGACCACCCAGTCAGATTGCCACCCCCACGACCAGGGTTCGATTCCGGTCGGTGACATTCTTTTTGTACGACTTTTACTGACTTAAATGTTAGTAACAAACTGTATTAAGTTATTTAAAACAGTTTAAAAAATTATTGCACCGATTTGTACAAAATTTAAAATTTTATTTTTCAAACCCGGGCCGACCGGGACGGGCCGTCCCAAAAAATCCCTCGGCCCGGCCCGTTATTTGAGAACCCCGGCCAAAAGTTTCCAACAACTTTCAGGTTACTTGCACCCGAATCGGCCGATCTGGCGTTGGCTTCTGTGGACGGAGATCAACCAATTGGCGAGGTCTCCCTGTTGGATCTGGAGCGCGTTTTCCTCCAACTGTACCAGGAAATCGAACACTCGCTTGACTTTACCAAGTTCGCCGGTTCGGTTAACGTCAAGCGCAACATCACATAAGAATCCACGGATTCTGTATCTTACTCATTGGACCTCACTTGCTTTACCCTTCTGTTACGGTTGTTTTCAGGAATCTCGGTGTTTATTGTTCGGTTTCATGTTGTTGTATTTACCGGTTTGCTCATATTTCGTAATAAATTGTGCATTTTTTTTGCCTGGAAACCAATTTTTCTGAAGACGGACACAGGGTTTCAATATTTCGTGAATTTGCCCCCAACACCAATCGACAATACTGGATATGCTTCAGAGGGGGCATCTTTCAAAAGTTGTAACAAAAATTAAAGGGGGGCTTACTTGGCTACCAGCCACCAATTGGGGGCTTACATATCGAGCCCCCTAAAAGCTGGCTATCCAGCTATGGTTGGGGGTATAACTGGAATAGGCCCTAGTAACGCAGATGTGCCCCCTTAAATGTCAATAGGGCAAATAACCTGAAAACTGAAAAATTGAACATTCCGTAGGACCCCAATAAGACAAGACTGGGTGCTCGTTTTGGATAAATGGGGTACAAATGAAACAGGTCTTTGTAATGTAGGTGTACCCCCCAGCACGGGAGGGGGGCTCATTTAATATACCTCAACATCGAAGCCCCCACACCATATCCTTGTTTGGACCATGTCAAATGAGCCCCCCATCCAAAAGATCATCGAGTGGGTACCAAATTTACGAATGGGGGGGGGGGCATTTAAAATACCTCGACATCAAAGCCCCCACACCATATCCTAGTTTGGACCATGTCAAATGAGCCCCCCATCCAAAAGATCATCGAGTGGGTACCAAATTTACGAATGGGGGGGGGGGCATTTAAAATACCTCGACATCAAAGCCCCCACACCATATCCTAGTTTGGACCATGTCAAATGAGCCCACCATCCAAAAAGATCATCGAGTGGGAGCAAATTTACGAAGCGGGGGGGGGGGGGTTAATATACCTCAACATCGAAGCCCCCACACCATATTTGAGTTTGGTCCATGTCAACTGAGGCCCCCATCAATAGCCGGTTAAAACTCGGGGGCTAAATTGATGTATTTGGGGGGGGGGGGGGGGGGGTTGACCACTTTTAGATGAGAATTTCATATGTACAGTTTATTATACTCTGACTAGCGTCGTTATCCATATATTATATCACAGTAGCAAAAAAGTGAAGTAGTCGTCTGGGCTAGTGTTTGCCCTCCATTTCCATGAGCTTGCGTTCGTTCGAGAATTGAAACCCAGCCATCTCCAGGAGCGTTTTGTCCGGGTTGTCGTCCCAGTTTCCAGGCAGAGGAACCTAAAACTCAAAATTTTTATTTTTCCCTGCTTAAAATTGTACCTTCTTGTGCCGTTCGGCCTGCTGACTCTGCCACTGCTTCACCTTCTGCTGATCGGCCAGCGTGTTGGCGCCTGCACAGCCCCACACCTGGATACAGTAACCTTCTGCAAGCGCTTAAAAATATGTAGGTACCTCTATGGCCTCGACGTTCGACATTTCCTTGTCGATTTTCACAATTTCCTTGAAGGAGAGACCAAAGGCCGCCGAGCGGACTTTGAAGTTACAGTAGATGGAGGAGGAGGCGTTCTGGACACGCATAATGGTGGGGTAGAACTGGAGGAAAGTGGTCGAAGGACCGCCAAAACGATTACCGCTGTGTCTAAAAAGGGATTTTGAGTGAGAGTGAGAGAGAGAGAGAGAGAGAGAGAGAGAGAGAGAGAGAGGGGAACGCGAACTGAGGATAATACACGGGCCCGTACTAACGTATACGTGGCCTTAAGATGTCTGCTTCTTTTCATGCGACCTGTGGAGGGTCTGGATCAGCTAGACGCGACCTTAGGGAGCCTGAATAAATAAAAAGCGGCCTGAGGATGTCTGCATCCGTCAAAAGCGGCCTTATGTCTGAATCAGTTATAAGCGGTTTAGGATACCTGGTTCATTGGTAAGCGACCTAAGGCTACCTGGATGCAGAGGTGGGAAAGGGCCGGCCCTGGGCCGCCCATACCTGGACACGTGGTGCATGCGGGACCTTGGTTTTGAGAAGTTGCTTTGTGTTGGAGCCTTGTGAAAATAGGGGTTCTTGATTTTTGGGATCCCTATCTATTTGCGGGACCCTACTTTTTGAGCCACCTCCGTGCCGTGACCAGGTATGGGGCCGCCCCAAGACCAGGGCCTAGTTGGGCGGGCCCTGAGAAAAATGCACGAATATTAAAAATTTGAATTTTTAGTATGTTGAATATATTTTTTCTTGTTTTTTTTCTGATTATTTTATTTTTATTTTCGACATGTTTTTGTAAGTAATACTCAATAGGTCCTCAGAATAGCAAAAAGAAGACAAAATATTATTATTTTTTTTTCCTTTAAATAAGACTATGGTGAAGTTATAATGAATGTTTGAAAGAGTGCGTCCAATTTGTACAAATGTCATAAAAACATTGAAAAACAACTCAGAAACCGTTAATTTCAATTTTCGAAAATTACCAATTTCGAATAATCTTACTTGGCGCCTAAACATTCAGGGCCTTGGGCCGTCCCTGGGCCCAAGCATCAAGGCCCTGGGCCGGCCCAGGGACTGGGCTTTCTGGGCCGGCCCAGGATTTCAACCACCCCTGCCTGGATGTATGACAAGCGGTCTGTGAATCTACATCTGTTTCAAGTGACCTAGGAATACGTGCATGCATTAGATGAAGCGGCCTGCGTATTACTGGATTCGTAAAAACGGCCTGAGGCTGCCTGCCTTCCATAGAAAGCGGGCTGATGGAGTCTGTGGAGAGTTTCGTTAAATGCGGCCTGAGGATGCCTGCGTCTATAATAAGCGACTTGAGAATGACTGAATACGTATAAAACGAGGCCTGATGGTGCCTGAAGCCGTACAAAACTGCATGATGTTGCTTGGCTTCAGAAGAAGCGGCCTGAGGGTGCCTGTATTCGTTATAAGCGGCCTGAGGATGCCTAGATCCATAAAAAGCGGCCTAATTGAACATGAAGCCGTACACAGCGATACGAGGCAGCCTGGCTCCATAAGAAGCGGCTTTATGGTGTGTGCTTTTGTTGTAAGCGGCCTGAGGTTACAATGTATACGTGGAGAGAGATAGAGGGATAGAGAGAGAGAGAGAGAGAGAGAGAGAGAGAGAGAGAGAGAGGGAGAGAGAGAGACCCCACCTCCACTCCTGATCCGAAGCCAGTGCGACCTTTCGCTTATCCGTAAGATGAAAAATGGTAACAGTGGGTCCGCGGTAGTCCACCACATTGGCGTCGAAGCGATTCACACTGATTCCTTGCATCATAGACGTGTAGAGGGGAGTCCAGTGACGAGAAATCTCAGAGGCAGCCTGGAACAGACCGTGTTTACCAGTATTAAAATGGAAAAAAATACCTTATCTGGTAGGAAAATGGGAGGAAGAGAGCACTTCAAGAACCACATTTCCAATGGGGAGAGGATGTCTGACTCGTAGTCGTAAGTTACCTGAAAACTCGAGTTTGCAATAGGGGGAGGATTTAAATTGAGCCCCCCATCCCCAATCTTGCTCCGTTTTCCCATAACTAACTGCTATAATTTTGCGTGAACCAAGCCGAGTAACGTGAAACGTGACTGACGCAGACCAGTGTTCATTTCGATATAAATTCTAGCAGTGAACGGCTGTCCTCCATTTCCTTCTTCGATTAGAACCACCACAGGTATATTTCTTGCTATAGGAGAACATGGACCGCGATTTTCGGTTGAGGGTCGCGTCAAGCATAATTTCTTATTTGGGATACCCGCCCCCAAACTTCGCAAGTTTAATTTGAGAGGGGGGGCAGGCATGGGCTAAACCTTGCTTTTTTCAAACTTTTATTACAAAGAGAGGGTGTGTTAAGGGTCACGATGACGTCATTTCAGTCCCTATTGACACCCGGCTGGTAAGAATTACGGTAGACCACCAACGAAGTGTGTTCAGGATACAGCGCAAACTTTTGGCCCATCACTGGTGGGGGGGGGCAAAAAAACAACCCCACAGATTGCTTGTTAATGCGCGCTTCTTCAAATCTACTTAGGTCGACTTGACTGCGTACATGCCCTGAGTATCCTATATCGGGGTTCTCACGGGATTATTTGGAAAATAGGTCGACCCGTTTACCTTTGACCATCCAGTCCGATTGCCACCCACACAACCAGGGTTCGATGCCGGTCGGTGACATTCTTTTTAGTACAACATATATTGACTTAAATGTTAGTAGCAAACATTATTAAGTAATTTAAAACAGTTTAAAAAATTATTGTACCGATTTATACAAAATTTAAAAGTCCCAAAAACCCCTCGGTCCGGCCCATAAGCCCCCATTCTTCGGTGGAGCCCCTTTATTTTTCGTTAGATTTTCAATCAATTTCAGATAGGTGAAAGTGAGGTACTTGCGGTAGCTAGGTAACTCGACGCTTACGTTGCCTCCGAGACACCTTAGGGGCCCCAAACGCTCTTTTTCCAACCAACCATAATTCCTCGGGCGGTACAAACGATGGAAAAAGGGACAACGAAGTTACAGGAGCAACTTTACTCACCTGTTCGTATCCACAGAGCTTGTGCTGAACCAGGGACTGTGCGGATTGACAGAACCGAGGCGCGTAAAGGTTGATCCACGTGGTCAGGTCAACAGAAGTACGGCTTTTCGTAACCGAAAATGTAAAAATGATGGCGTAAAATGGTAAAATTACCATGTCGTCCTCCAGGGCGGCTATGAAGTGTTCATCTCCGGAGAGGGCGACAGCTCCGGCGGCCTCGGAACAGATTTTGAGGAGGTTGCGCTCCGGTTGACAAACTGAAATCCGATATTTTTGCGATGTAAGGAAGAGACCATAATTCGGCCCGGCCCGTTCATTCTGACCCAGTCAGATTGCCACCCACATGACCAGGGTTCGATTCCGGTCGGTGACATTCTTTTTTGTACGACTAATATTGGTAACAAAAATTATTAAGTTATTTAAAGCAGTTTAAAAAAAAATTATTGTACCGATTTATACAAAATTTAAAATTATATTTTCATACCTGGGCCGGGCCGTCCCAAATAATCCCTCGGCCGGGCGTTTTTGAACCCTGCTAAAAGTTGGATCCATATTAAAGGCTAGGGATACCGTAAACCTTTCATGAGAATCATAGCGCGCTTCGGGACCAAGCATGGCAACGGGCCGGCCCTCTCCAAAATTTTTCACGGCCCGGCCCGGCCCGACTCAACCGAAAATTTATGCCTTTTTTTAATGTAAAAATCAAAGAAAACGAAAAAAAAATTTCGGGCCGGCCCGCTTCAAAATTTTTCTCGGCCCGGCCCCAAATTTTGTCATGCTTGTTCGGGACCCATTGTTTGTCCGTCATAGTTCTGTTTTCGACTAGATTCGTTATTGATTGGGAATTTGGCGGTTTCCAATTTTATAAACAGACCTTTAAACGGGATCGGTTTAACAGCAGTCTGGGTTTTCAACTAACGGGCCAGGCCGACAAGGGGCCGAGGGATTTTTTTGGGCCGGGCCGGGTATGAAAATCAAAATTTTAAACTTTGTATAAATCGATACAATCATTTTTAAACAGCTTTAAAAACCTAATAATGTTTGTTACTAACATATAAGTCAATATTAGTTGTACAAAAAAAAACGTCACCGACCGGGATCGAACCCTGGTCGTGTGGATGGCAACCTGACTGGGTGGTCCAGAGTAAACGGACCGAGCCGAACGAAATTTTAAAAATGGCCCGGTCCATGAGAACTCCGGTGGGGTTTTTTCAAACTTTAAAGGACTACTCGCTCACTAGCTGCGTAAATGTTGGCATAGTCGCCGAGGAGCTTCACACCGTGGACTTTGAAGTCTTCGAAGGTGAGAGTGCTGTCCCGTGGCTTCTTCTCGGAGAGGAAATCCCACACACTCTCGGCCAACCGCTCGCCGAACGCTTCCTAAACCGAAAAAGTAGGGTATGAACCAACCGACTGCCTCACCTTCATAACCTCGAAGGTAAGAGGCTTGCCTTCGGTCAGCCGGTCGAAGGCCTTCTGAAGACGAGGGTCTTCCCTCGGCGCTTCCGGAGCCTTCGGAGTACTTTTCTCGTTACCCATGGCCGCTGAAAGTAGGGGGTTTGGAATAACAAGTTGGATTTAGACGAGGTAGAAACTGTATAATAGGTATAATAATTAGAAAAATTCATAAACAATGTAATTATGCGTATAAATAAGGTTTTAAAACTGCCTGGGGGAAGCTCCTCAGCGGGTTAGACCTGTGATAAGCCCTGAGGCAAGTGTTCCCAAAGAAGAGCATCTGTGCTATCTTCAATTTAATTGCTTTGGGAGAACGACCTGATGACAAGCCTACCCCGGGCGGGGTTCTCAAATGACGGGCCGGACCGAGGGTTTTTTCGGGCGGCCCGGCCCGGGCATGAAAAATAAAATTCCAATTTTTGTATAAATCGGTACAATAATTTTTAAACTGCTTTAAATAACTTTATAATGTTTGTTACTAACATATAAGTCAATATTAGTTGTACAAAAAAGAATTTCACCGACCGGGATCGAACCCTGGTCGTTTGGGTGGCAATTCTACTGGGTGGTCCAGGGTAAACGGATGGGGCCGTGAGAACCCCGCCCCACGGTTTGAAAACAAGGTAATTGACCAAAATTGTTGTTTGATAGCGTTGGAAAGATCGAGTACGACCGTTTATTCGTAAGCACTCGCTTTTTTAAAGCGAAAAAGCGAAATTTGAAAGCTACCTGCGCGTAATTATCGTTTCTGCGCAAAATCTGTATTTTCCTAATGGTAGATCATTCTTTTTTGACCAACCGAAAGTCTGGCGCGAGATAGTGTCTTTTGACCCTGTAATCGCAGGTCCAGCGTAAAAACAATTTTTCTAGCAAATGAGATTTCAGTATACTTCAAACACCGTAATTGCCCTAATTAATGAAGTAGTTGTCAACTTAATTGCACCAATTAATTGAAACATTTGTTTTTTTGGCGCTCGATTTCTACAAATTGCGCAATCACTCACTTCTTCGCGATAAGGGACCGGTGTTGCCTCCACATACGCGTTTGCCGCACGGAAAACCCCGAATGCAATTGACGCGCGAACTTTTATAAACACAGGGCTGCTGTAAACACCAGGGAGCTTCATTCCTACTTTTAAAATTTCCGAGTTCTGGCTTCATTTTTGGCAGTTTCCCGTTGTTTATGGTGTTACATTTTGTTTAAAACCGTTGTGTAAGGTTAAACTAATGATTATTCATGCTAAATTTGCGAAAATTTAAAAGAAAACACGTTCTATGTGCGAAAATTGGTCAAAATTCGATTTAGAAGTTCATTAAATGAAATATATTTGTTTTTCGGTTCAAACTAGGGTTGTGTTGAATGAATGTGGTTTTTGTAGCTTTTTTGGACGATCTGCATGTGCGAGATTGCTTTCTTGCCCGCGACGTTAAAAGCGGCTTTTGAATTTGGCCAGATTTATTGTCGGATTTGCTAGAATTATTTTTTCTTCTTATCTTTACGTTGAATCTGTTGTAGTGGTTTTAATTATTCATTTAATTACAGGGTATCATCCGGCTGCCGGCTACTAAATGAGCGACGAGAGCGGAACCCCTACCGAGCCGAAGGTCGAGAATGGGACCGAAAAGAGCGACGTAAGTTGATTTTTCTTCAAAATTTTGATTTTATCCCTTTAAAATTTGTGTAAATTCGCTTTTCTTTAAACTATGGAGGCGATTTCGACCGCTGGTAACCTTTTTTTTTGTTCAGGAGGACATCCTGAAGGAGGAAATCCGGCGATTCACTGCCGGCGTCTACGATTCCCGCGTGAGCAGCCAGGAGATAATCTACGTAGCCACCACGAAGGCCGTCAACCGCGTCTCCGGTAACCGCAGTTTTTTTAAAATATCCAATCGCTTGTTTTTAGAAGTGCCGGAGCCGTTGGTCAAGGGACTAGTCAAGTTGTCCCTCACCGCTTCTACTAAGAGGTATTCCCAGCGGGCGTCCTACCAGGTACTGTAACCTACACTAAAGCTGTAGAATTTTCTGTGGTTTCAGCTTGTCTCGCGTCTTCTAGATGCCCTCGCCAAACATGACGCTGTGGCGACGGTGCGGCACGTGGCGCAGACGGTCATCGCCCTCTTCCCCACCGTGCCAAACATCAGGTTGGTTAAAGGACCGAAACCATGGGTCTTGTCGGGAAAATTCATTTAAACTGCTGTATTTGTTGGTTAACGGACCGAAAACACGGGTCTTGACGCGAATTTGCATCTAAACGGCTCTCTTTCAGTGTACATTCCGCCAATCTCACCATCCTGCCTGCCAAGTGGCTTCTGAAGATTGTCAACAGTGCCGCAGCGGAGGATTTGAATTCTGTTGTTAGTTTTTCGATATTTTTTAAAGCTTTAACTGTGATTTGAAGGTTTCTGCCCTGGCCACGCTGGCCTTCTACTCCGCCTTCTCCGCCAAGGCTTCTTCAGCCTTCACCAAGAACCTCAAAGTCTGGAAGGTTCCCGCCAACTTGGAGGACGTTATGGTCTCCCTCGCCAAGGAGACTGCCAATCAGGAGAAGATCATCTGTCTTGTCTCCTACCTCACCAAGGTTTGGTTTTTCTGTTGAAGTTTGAGTAACTTGCCCGAATGGAGCGGTTGTATAGAACAACTTCAGTTATACCCCATGTTCAATACAAAATCGCATTGGTGGCAAAAGGGCGGCCGGCCGAGCGATTCGGCCGTACTCGGCCGGCCGTTTTCGGCCACGACCATCGGCCGGCCGAGGGCCCTATTGCAGAGCGCGGGAAATTCAAAAACGGATTTTTCTCCCAGTTTAATTAAAGTAATTTTCATCAAATCAACGAAAATCCGTCAAATAAAGCACATATTTCGGCAAAAGCTGCTTTGCAAGCATATTACACACAAAATAGGCTGCAAATTTGGCCTAATTTTGCCCTTACATAATTTATACTGCTTAGATGACAAAAAAATTGTATTTTTGTACAGAAATGTTTTTCCGATAAATTTTTTAAACTTGAAAGAAATATAACTCGTGGAAAACCCTAAATGTGGTTTAACTAGGCACAGTTGGCCAAATTTTGCCTTTCCAGCCACCAAACTTGCTGAATTTTCCCTTCCATGCATTCATGCTCGATTTTATATGATTGCTTGAGATGAAAAATGCATTTGTAAATAAAATTGCAACAAGATCAATCTCTGAAATCCTTTATTATGCACCTATTCTTAATCGGCATTTTTCGTCATTATTTTATGAAAGTGAGTATTTCAAATTTTTCCTGAACTCCGAATTCACCAATTTATCGCCGTGAGAATGTCCATTTAAAGTTAAAAAGCGAAAAAAAAGAAACAAAAGTGTTTAAAAACCGTGAATTCAAATTATTTGAGTTCGTGCGCTTTAGAACTTGGTCGGCCGAGGGCCGGCCGACTTATTTGCTACCCCTGCAAAATCGGATATCCCGAGGTGGCGGCGTAATTGCATAATGTTTTCGATAGATTGTCCAAATGCCGCTTAGCCCTCCAATTAAGAGACAACTGCAGCATTTCTGCAATTTCTGTATCCGTAACAGTGCATCAAGCGTTTCTATACTCCTCAGCGAATTACGCTTACCATATACGACTAGAATCTAGGGGAACGATCTTTTAATCAACAGAAAGTTGCTTAAGTAAACCAGTATTTATTGTGCATACAATGTTTTGGTAGCTAGTTGCGTTGATGCGCCGTGGCGCGCGACCAACTCAAATTAATAGAAAATGAAGTTATTATTCGTTAATGGCACGAACAATTGATTTGAAAGACGAATTTTACAAAGCCAAAATCTAAAATATGTTCCTCTAATTTTTTTCAACTTTGACATCGCGCGCCGAGCATTTTCATTTTCAGGCAAAATGGAGTTGTCCATCTTAAACTGCATCGAACACCCAATTGAAGGATTTATAGCACATAGCCGAAAATTCGATTAACCAATTTTTTTCCAATTTGACGCGTCGCGGCACCCAAACAGTCGATTATCATTTTTTTTCACGGTGATACACGGAATAAGCGTGATCGACGCACTATTTTCGCTACTTTGAACAGCGGAAATCGAAGAAAAGAATGGATGCGTTTGTCTAACTTTTGATGACAGTATTTTGATGACACAACAATTTACGCAACGGGTTTTGTGAAAAAATTGTAGCAAAAATTTGAAGAGTTGCTGTCCAGCAATGTGGGGGCCACGCGTCGCATGTGTATTTTTTTTGGGGGGGGGGGGTCGCGCAAAACAGACCCCGCATCTACCTTCTTCATATATGGGGACATCACTGAATTGCCTTTTATTCAATTTTATCCTGTCTTTTAATGATTTTAACACCTTCTTTCAGGTCTTTGGACTCGCGAGTACCCCCGCCTCCTTGGAGCTGTTCACGAAGACATGTCTCCTCTGCAAGACCCGTCCCACCACAGCCATCTTGGTTCGTTTTAACCCATTTTCCCCTCATAAATCGCGCTCTTTTCAGGACTGCAGCCGCTCCTACCTCGAGAAAATGGAGCAGAAGAGCTTCCTCGACTCCCTCGTTCCCAACATGAAGAAGGCCCTCCTGAGGTCTCCCGAAGTTGCCATGTTCGGCGTCCGCCGTGCCGTCCAGAGCGCCTCTTTCTCCCTGGACTCGGTCGCCGATGACCTCGCTAAAGGAGTCGCAGGTGAGATCTCTCTCTTTTTTTCTATTAAAAAAAAAACTTTTTAGCCTCCCTCGTTGCCGCCGACGATGAACTACGTGAGGAGGCCGTTGCCGTGATCGTAGCTTTGAGCGACAAGTGCTCGGTGGCCGTTGTCACCAAGCTGGTGAACAAACTCTTCGACCAGCTCGGAGGTTAGATAGCAGTTATTTTCGTTCATTTTTGTAATTAACAGCCGCCAAATCCGCCGAACAGAGAGTGTCTCTTCTGAAGGGAATCGCCTCTTGTGCATCCACCGCCTCGCCGTCGACCGAACTGGACAAACTGTGCAACGACGTTATTACCAAGACGGCTAAGGCCGACAAAGAGAGTGAGTTTCGGATTTATAGATGTCTCTAAAAAAGGATGGACGGCTGTTGTTGGGCTCCGCTGCATCATTTGGTATAAATTGGGAAAATACGACGTATTTGATTGATTTTTATCACAGCTCGCGGTTAAATGGTAGCCCAGGCCGCGTTAAAGGACGGTGTTATGTTAAACGTGGGGCGTGTGGGTAATTGAAATTTAATAGCTCTTGCACTTGCGCAGTCTTGATGAATTTTTAATTTCCAGCTTTTATATGGTATTTTTGTGACAATGCAGTTACTGAGGGAATTTCGGTAGTGGAATAAATTTTCGACAGACAAATGGCTGCATTTTCTAAAGTATGATTGTCTTTCGGGCGGAAGGATCGGGCCAGTGACATTTTTTTTGTACGACTATTATTGACTAATATGTTAGTAACAAACATGATTATTGTACCGATTTATACAACAATTAAAATTTTCATTTTCATAAGCGGCCGGCCCGAGCCGCCTAAAAAAATCTCGGCACGGCCCGTCATTTGAGAACTCCGCGAGAAGACGGGCCGAAGCGGGCCGAAGATTTTTTTTCAAGTTGGCCCGGCCCGTGAGAACTATGCGTTTGGAAAAGATCTAGGTGTGGATGGATTGAAAATTTGAAACAAATTACCGTTTAAATTTTACAGTTGGCAACCCAAATTGCTCGAAATTACAGCGTCGCTGCTGGCAATCAGTCAAAAACGAGCGGCGCGGCTGGCATAAGCATAGCGCTAAATTTGTCTCCTGATACAGTCCTTCATTTTGTAACATAAACTTTTTTAGCCAATGAAGCTTCCGTGTCCGCCCAGTGGGGTGTTGCTGGCAGCTGGGCATCCAAACTGTCCGGAACATCTCCCGCCCTCGTCACCATGTTTAAGGTACACTTCATTCACTTAAATATAAGCCAATGTCTTCAGGAAGCCACCAAACTGATGCCTTCTGTTCGCTGGATCGGCTATGGTGAACTGGCCCGTGTCGTTGCAAATAGTGAGTTTTTTTTTTAAATTTCGAGTCACACCGCTGGAAGTAGTGCCCTAAAATCAATTTTTCAGGAAAGATGACGGCTCTCCCGGAGGGATGTGAGGCTGTTTTGGGCGCCGAGTTGGACTCTGCTCAAAAGGACGCCCTCGACGCCATCGGTCTTTCGTCTGTCCTCATTTCCACGGCTGCCAAGGGATCCCCCGTTTTGGAGAAGGCGCTGAACGGAATTTCCACCAACGAGAATGTGTTTAAGGTTGGTTTTATTCCACACTTATTCTGTTTTTGATATTTTATTAGGACGAACTGGACCGGAACCGGGATTATCACAGGCCGGGCCATTTGGAAAATTTTGGTCGGCCCGGACCCGTTTACCCTGGACCACCCAGTTTTAAAGCTGGTCCCGCGCTTACAGGGTCAAAAGCCATATTATCTCGCGCCCATACCTGGGCAACCCACCGCGGGGGTCTAATTTGCGACAGCCCCCTCTATTAGAAAAACGTTTCAAAAATTGCGGCGGGCCTCCTCCCCTTACAAAAATAGGGTAAAAGTCAAAATTGCGACACCCCCACCGCCGCGGCTCGCGGAGGTTGGCCAAGTATGCTCGCGCCAGACTTTCGGATGGTGAAAAAAGAATGACCTGCCATTAGAAAAATACATATTTTGCGCAGAAACGATAATTACACGCAGGTAGCTTTCAAATTTCGCTTTTTCGGTTTAAAAAAATAAGTGCTAACGAAAAAACCAGCCGTACTCGATATTATCAAACAGCTATTTTGGCCAATTACCTTGTTTTCGAACGCTGGGACCACTTGGAGAATTTTGGTCTGGCCGTTTACCCTGGACCACCCAGTCAGATTGCCTTCCACACGGCCAGGGTTCGATCCCGGTCGGTGACATTCTTTTTTGTACAACTAATATTGACTTATATGTTATTAACATACATTATTAAGTCATTTAAAGTAGTTTAAAAAATTATCGTACCGATTTGTACAAAAATTAAATTTTTTGTATCCGCGCACACGGGGGGTTCTCAAATGACTATTCCTGGGTCAGATGGATTTTTTGGGACGGCCCGGGTATGAAAAATAAAATTTTGAAATTTGTATAATACAATAATTTTTTTTAATATAAACTGTTTTAAATAACTTATTAATGTTTGTTACTAAAATATAAATCAATATTAGCTGTACAAAAAAGAATGTCACCGACCGGGATCGAACCCTGGCCGTGTGGATGGCAATCTGACTGGGGGTCCAGGATAAACGGGCCGGCCAAAATTTTACAAATAGCACGGCCCGACCCGTCATTTGAGAACCCCGCCCGGAACGTCGAAATCTTTTTCGTTGCAGGACAAGCATCTGAGCGCGACGAGGAAGGAACAGGCCATGTTGTGGGCTGATCTCCTGGAGAAGGTCATTCTGGACAGATCCGACAAGGTAGCTTGCATCTGAATCTGCTTTATTTTTTTGTTAAAATTCAGACTACCTACTCGTCGATCGTTCTGCAGAGCCTTGCTCTGCTCCTCTTCTGGCCCAACTGGGAAGTGCGCAAGAGAGCCCTCGCCACTTTGAGCAATGTGATCAAGGCCGAGGGAGCCGTTTTCGCCGAAGCAATGGCTGACGTGGTTTACAATGAGACCGTCAACGGAAATATTCTCCAGGTGGGTAGATTTTTTACGTGGTTCTTTTTTATTATTTGGACTAAGAAAGCGTATCTGCACAACTGGAGTAGGGTAATGTCTTGGGAAATGTTTGATAGTATCACACTTGACTCACAACCAAGCATGGCAACGGGCCGGCGCGGGCCGGCCCGCTCCAAAATTTTTCACGGTCCCGGCCCAACCTGGACCGGGCCGGCCCGACTCAACCGAAAATTTATGCCTTTTTACAATGTAAAAATCAAAGAAAACGAAAAAAAATTTTCGGGCCGGCCCGCTTCAAATTTTTTCTCGGCCCGGGCCGGCCCCAAATTTTGCCATGCTTGCTCACAACTCTCTTAAGACCTATACACGCCGTTTTGAACGTTTTGACTTGAATTACGGTTAAAAATAGATAGTCAAATTAAGTGGTCGTGAAGTTATTTTAAATTCGCTTGTGATAAACAGACCTTCGAGGTTTCTAAGAACCTCGAAAAATTAAATTTTTGGGTTTTTCTGCCATAGGTGAACATGAGGTGCTTGCTGTACCTACGTAATTCGGCGTTTGGTTGAAAATGGAAACGAAAAGTTAAAGGGGACTTACGTTGTTCCCGAGGCACTATTTGTGGGGGGGCTTATGCATCGAGCCCCCTACCCTTTGTGTTTTAGACCAGATAAGCGACTTTTAGGCTTATAGCACACGTAAAACGCAAAATTGTCCCTTGTGACCTTTTTTTATCTAATTTATCGCATTTTGTGCTATATTTCATCTTGATTGACCAAAAATATACTAATACAATAACAAATTCTGACACTATGCACATTTTTACTAAGATCTTACCGTTTCCGCTACCAGAGACTGTGTTTTAACGCGAGAATGACCAATAATTTGGACCATGAATGGACATGGAACGTTTCGGGGGCTCGATGCGTAACCCCCAATGGTGCCTCAGGGGCAACGTCAGCTCTGTTTTTTATTTTTGTTACCATTTTCAACGAAACACCGAGTGACGCAGGCACCGTAAACAATTTCACCATGTGGGCTAACAAAAAAACAGATTAGGAAACACACTTGGGGCCGCAGTTTTTATTAGGGGTCTAGGGTGGGGTCGTAAAATTGAATATACCCCATCTAACAGTTCCTAGGACCGTTTTTTCTAATTTCCCCCTATTTCAGCTCGTCCGTAAAGCTCAAGCCGATTACGTCATCGCTGGAGAGGCCTATGTCCTGGTTGTGCGCCAGTTGCTGACCGTTGAAGGCTCCGGTCTGGAAGAGCTGGCCGTTCATTCTCTCCTCCTCGGCTCTCTGCCTCTTCTCGGTCAGTTAACAATTTGAAATTTTGATTATTCGTTTTTTTCAGTTGAGGTCGATGGAGCCGTTTGGCTGCGCTGGATCCACGGTCTTGAGCGGTCCGTGTGGGAGAATAACAAGCACTTCCACGACACTGCCATCCAGCGAGTGCTTTCCTGCCAACAGCGCAACGTCAGGTTAGGGCCTTACGTGCCTTTGTTTCTATGTCGTATATTGCAGAGACAATGCTCTCATCACCCTGATTGCTCTGAATGTGCCGGCCATTACCACTGCCCTGTGGGATCATGTGGAGCGGAGGATGAAGGAACTCGAGGTTCGCAGCTACATGCGTGTCACGGAGAAGGAGGTGGTCATCTTCCGCACCCCCGAAGGACAGCTCTACAACATGGATTGCCTTGACTTGTCAGTTTTAATTTTGTGATTTTCCTAACATCATAAGTATTTTTTAAGTGACGGCCTGAGGTTTGTTGTGTTCCTCGCAAGTCACCGTAACTGTGCGCAGCCATGACCCGTAGCTTCAAACGTTTCTATGCAACCTCAGGCCGCTAAAACAGATCTTGGAACCTCAGGCCGCATAAACCGATTTCGGTACCCCCTGGCCGCTATTAACAGATGTTGCCAACCTCAGGCCGCTATAAACAGATTTGGGCAAACTCTGGCCGCTATAAGCAAATTTGGGCAACCTCAGGCCGCTATAAGCGGATATTGGCAGCCGCAGGCCGCTATAAACAGCTATTGACAGCCACAGGCCGCTATAAACCGCAGTTCATGGCTGTTCTAATGATTCACAACACAGTTATTATAATTCATGCGAGAACTTCTATGGAAAAACGTGCCAATGTTTTTAATTTTGTTCCTAAAAGTAAAGCGCCCAATATAGAATACTCAGGCCGTGTACGCAGCCAAATCTTCCGAAATAGCGTTGTGCGAAGAGTATAACTTTGAAGTTCCAATTTTAACCCTCACAGGCACTCCGTTTTGACCTCAATCTATCCAATTTTCAGCGACGAAGGAGAGCACGCGGCCAACATGAAGAGGGAAAACAAGGCATACAGCTACCAGGACCAGTTGCAGGAGATGCAACTCCGCAGGGAGTTGGCCGAAAAGAAGGTTATTTTCTTTTGATTTTCGGGGAAATTTATTACTTTTTCAGAGGAAAGAGGGCAAGTTGACAGCCAAGCAGAAACAGGTCATGGACAAGGAGTTGGCCAGTGAAAAGATTGTGAGAGACGAAGTGGGAAAACTCTACGAGGAGGCCGAGAGCAGGCTCGATGAGGCGAGAGCCCTCGTTGCCGCTGACACTCACGGAGCGTTCTCCAGGTAGGTTGTGGTCTATTTTGGGTCCCGTAACGAAAACATTCAAGGTACTCGATCCTCTTCGACGTGTGTCTCCCGTTGACGCGAAGCCAGCTTGTGTGCGCCGAGGCGGCTCGTCTCTTCCTGGCCTACCGCGATGCGGCCTTCCCGCACAGCGAGGATTACCTGGGAGAGGTTCTGGGCAGCAGCTGGCTGCGCGTGGTTGGCAGCAAATGGACGGACGACGTCTGGGCCGCGGAACCGCTGAACGACGCTTTGAAGAGGACGTTTGCTCTGTTGAATGAGAGGGCTTTCGTTGTGGATACTGGAGACGATGATTTCCAGGTGAGGCATAGTCATGAAACGGGCTAGCCCGTCAATTGCGGGATTTATTGCTTACTTCGATTGGGAACAGCGGTTGACCTACCAAGCCGTAATTCATGGTGGAACCCAAATCGGTAGAGCTGTTGAACAAGCATAGGCTAAAAGTTTGCGCCTTCCCCTTTTTGTAGTAAATTTCATACTTTTTGGGTGGTTTTCCGTATTTCGTACCAGCCGTGTGTAAATAGGACTTAAGTTATTCAACCAGTCGACGCACCCAACTTGTCTAATAAACAATCACGGCAACATCGCGGGCCGGCCCGATTTTTTTTTTGATTTTTACTTTGCAATAAGGCATACATGTTTGGCCGGACCGGGTCGTGAAAACTTTGGAAGCGGGCCGGTCCGCAGCCATGGCTGGTAATTAATGCTTATCCAGGCAAGGTATATCCCATGCTATATCCCTGCTTACCATTCATACCTGGACACGGTACGGAGGGGACGTCAAAACGTAAGGCCCCGCAAAGGAAGGGGGACTCCTAAAATCAAGTCCCCTATATTTTTTAAAACGCCCCCATTCTAAGAAACGCCCCAAAACCAAGGTCCCGCAAGCACCACGTGTCCAGGTATGTTACCATTTGAGCCGGATGTGACAAATAATAGCCCCAGACAACCCTTAACAATCGGATATTTGTAGCATCTACCCCCACCCTACCTCTACCTCTAACATGGCGAAATGTTAGAAAATGTTATTATACACCACCCTAAGTATGCGAAAAATTAGGTTTGTCACAAAGAAGAGTATTTGTTTACTCTTACGCTCAACCATGGTAAAATTTGGGGGCTGCCCGAAAAAAAATTGGAGAGGTCGCTCGCATTCTTAGTTGATCTAACAATATAAGGTTTAGCCCTATCTAAATAAATGGGGATTTTAACTAAAGCTCCTAAAACTTCAGTTAAACTCTCCCATTTATCTAGGCCGAAACAGTAAGGAAAATACACTTTGAGAATATCTACGTTATTGTTTCAGGACGATGCCATGCTCTTCGACGAGATCGTCGGCGCGCCCCAACTCACCCTCCTCTACCCCTTCGTCAAGACCATCCTCAATGGGTCCTACAACGACGTAATCAAGACCGAAGTCCTGTCGCTGCTCCAAAGCGCCATCCACCGCCGTTTCCTCAAGGTACCGTACTCCTTCTCTAGCCTCTTTTTTAAAGGACTAACTTCTAGGACGGAGCTGTTCTCCACCTGCCCATGCTGGAGCTGGCCGATCTGCTGTTGTCCTACTACTCTGAAACCCTCGCCGCTCCCTGTCGCCAGGTTTGTAATGCTAAATTTGTTATTTTAATATCTTTATTTAGACTTTGATCCAACTTGTGGGTCTGGCCAACGATTCTGAAGACACTGGAGCCCGAGTTGTAGCTATGGTCCGCGGAGCTCTGGCCTATCTTGTTAATGAGAACCACGACGTGAGGGAGAATGTCATCAAGGTTAGTTGATATGACAGCTCAATTTTGACACGTTTCGATATCCGTTTTTATACTGTCGCAAATGATTTATCTCTAAACTGGAATAAGTTTGTGATAAAGCTATATGTCCATATGATGCGGCATATATTTTTTTTAAATCAATTTTTATTGTGCTGCCCTTCACCTCTGAAACTCCTTTTTAGATCCTCTCCGCCCCGCAGCTGATCACCCGTTTGGTCCTTTCCTCGGACAACGAGCCCTTCATCATCGACTGTCTGGTTCGCCTTCATGTGGCCAGCCACGACGGAGTGGAATCGGTGGCCGATGCTGCCAGCCAGCTGTGGTATGGATCTCTGCTTCACCTGCGCGAAGCCATGGGACACCCTCTTGTTGGTGAGTTCATGCGACCCGGCTGTGACGCGGCTACCAAGGGTGGCTACGGACCGGCCCACTCTCTGCCAATTTTCCAAATCTCTGCCAGTTTTGTCGTTAGGTGATTGAACCGTGGCATTCTTGGCCAACCCCCGCGAGCCGCGGCCGTGGGCTGTCGCAATTTGAAGTTTACCCAATTTTTGTAAAGGGAGGGAGCTCGCCGCAAATTTTGTAAAGTTTTTCTAATTGATGCGCTGTCCGCAAAATACACCTCTGCGGAACGTTGGCCAGGTGTGAACTGTGGTAGCTTCGGATTGCGTGGCGATCTTTCAGCCACTCGGCCATGAATGATACAAAATAGGTATAGTGTAGTTCAAATCATCCTTAGTGTTTTGCGCAATTTAAACTACGCGTTGCAAAAAAAAATTTAATGAATGCCTTTGGAAAGAGTGGCACTTAAGATTTTCAAAGATAATCGGGCCAGCCCGCTGATCAGCCTATTTTGCTTTTGTTGAAACCCGGCTTCTTGGAGTTACGATAGCCTTATTGCTTTTTGGGTTGCTTCTTAGGATTTAGCGCAATATTTTAGCCCAGTGCTATGTTTAGGTTGGGCAAATGTGCGGTGATAGTCCACTATTTTTTGAATAGTGGACTGGTCAAGGCAGGGACCACTCAAAATATGGATCCCGTTCTGGGTGTGTGATCTAGAGTTATTCCTGCCATCCACGTGTCAGTAAGGTCCAAAATATCGTCAATTTGGTCATAAACATGAGCACTTTATCGGCAGATTCGTTTTGCACTATCAATCTGTAACGGGGTTCTCACGGGCCGGGTCGTTTTCAAAATTTTGGTCGGCCCGGCCCGTTTGGCCCGTTTACCCTGGACCACCCAGTCAGATTGCCACCCACACGACCAGGGTTCGACCCCGGTCGGTGATATTCTTTTTTGTACGACTAATATTAACTTATATGTTAGTAACAAACACTATTACGGTAAAATTAAAAATTTGATTTTCAAATACGGGTCGGGCCTGGCCGCCCAAAAAAATCTCTCGGCCCGGCCCGCCGGGCCGGCCCGTCATTTGAGAACCCCGCTCTGTAAATGCAAACTGTGTGTTTACACAACTTAGAGGTGAAACCCAAGTTTCACATCTAGCGCGGCTGCGCCATTTCAACCTAAAATTCAGTTTCATAGGGCCTTTATATGGTTAGAAACGCACCATCCTTTCTACAACACAAAGGGTTGAAGTGGTTTAAATTTACCGAGACGTGGCTATTTTATAATTACCGATAACCTAGGTCATATTTATTCCCAGCGGCGCCACTGAAAGCGACGTTCCTAGGGCTTTTGCAGAAAGCTCTCACTAATTCTGTTCATTTTACAGATGAATGTGTGTCTCCCGTCGCTTTCGTCCGAGACTCGGCCGCCCGTGCCTTGGCCAGCTTCCTGCAGGAGTTCCCCAACCAGTTCTCCTCCGTTCTCACCAAGATCAACGAGGTTTTTTGTGCCAAGAGGGGTTTTTAACCGAATTCGATTATTAAGACTTACAACGACCTGTCAGAAGTTCGCGGGGCCGTGTTCGACAACGTCGGTCGCATGCAGCGAGACGCTGTGGACGAGTGGGAGAGGAGGTAATTTTTAGCCATTTTGCATCTAAATTTTTGTTTCAGAAGTGGTGTTGGAGCTACTCTGGGTCAATTGGCGCTCCTGGTCGAAGCCAGCGATGCCGAAGAGTTTATTAAGATTGTGAGTGCATTCACAAATTTATTTTTCACCAACCATGCAACGAAACGGGCCGGCCCGGATCTCAAATCGTCTCGGCCCGGCCCGAAAAAATTAGCGGGCCCGGGCCGCCCTTATAATTTTGTCATGGGAGTATGTCATCAGCCGTGTAACAGGCCGGGCTGGCCCGAACCCCCAAATCTTCTCTTCCAGGGCCGGCCCGAAATTTACCATTCTTGCATCTCACAATTTTACTTTTTTTCAGGTCGTCCCCAATGGTCTCAACGACCGCCGTTCCACCTGCCGCGAGTCCATGTGCTCGGCAGCCGTCGAAGTTATCCGCCGTCACGGAAGCGCCATCATGCCCGTTATTCTGCCATTTTTGGGTTAGTTTTGTAGAGAATTGCATTGCAAGAATGGTTTTTTTCTTCAGAAAACCTGTCGGATAAGACGCCTGCCGGTGCTGAGTACGACAACCTCAGACAGGGACTGGTTGTGCTTCTGGGAACGCTTGCCCAGTACCTGGAACCCTCTTCCTCAAAGGTTAAGGCCATAGTGTCTCGCCTTCTGGAGGTGCTCAACACGCCCAGTCAGTCGGTAAGTCTCCTCTCTCTCTCTCTCTCTCTCTCTCTCTCTCTCTCTCTCTCTCTCTCTCTCTCTCTCTCCCAAGCATCCTCAGTCCGTTTTGGTTAAACTAAAGCACCCCCGGGCCCTTACGTTGTCAGGCTCCGCCTTTAGCGGTAGTAGGACCCTCGCAATTTCAAATTTTTGACAAATCTGGTTATAGAAAGAGGCCCGTCGGTAATTTTCGAAACTGAATAGATTAGGGGGGGGGGGGGTGTCACAAAATTGATCCCCGCGGTGAGTTGCCTAGGTGTGCTCGGGCCGCTGCTGATGTATGTAAGCATCCTCAGGCCGCTTTTTGTGAATGTATGCATCTTAAACCGGTTTTTTTTGGATACAAGCACTCTCCAATCGTTTTCTGCGAGTTTCCCGCATCTGGCGCCCTCAGGTCGCTTTTATTTTGTTCACATACGTCCATGGGTTCAGGCATCCTCAGGCCGCTATTAAGATTGAGTGACCATAAAGCCGCATGTTATGCATCCAAGCGTCCTAAGGCCGCTTCTTTTGAATCCAGACGCGCTCAAACCACTATTTATGAATATATAGCCGTCGCCAAACGGAAATCGGCGAGAAAAAGTCGCTTTTGTCTGCGTCTCCGCTTTTTACACGCTCTTTTCGCCTGCGTCTCGCACGAATTCTGCATTTGGCAGGATTCCAATTTGGCAACAGCTATGGACATCAGACCGCTTTTTACATATATACATTGACAAGCTCAGCCAGAAGCGGCGGTTGGGCCGTCGCAATTTTAAGTTTAGGAAAATTTTGTTAAAGAAAGGGGCCCGTCACTAAATTTCGACACTTTCAGTAATATAAAGGGGCTGTCGCAAAATTGACCACCGCGGTGGGTTGCCGAGTTATGTTTACACACTGGCTTAACATAAGGGCACTTTTTTTCGATCCAAACGTCCTTAGACAGCGTCTTCGATACATACGCGCTAAAACCGATGTTTATGATTAAAGGCATCCTCAGGCGCGGGGTTCTCAAATGACGGGCCGGCCCGCCGGGCCGAAGGATTTTTAGGGGCGGCCCGGCCCGGTCGGCCCGGGTATGAAAAATTAAATTTTAATTTTTGTATAAATCGGTACAATAATTTTTAAACTGTTTTAAATTACTTAATAATGTTTGTTACTAACATTTAAGTCAATATTAGTTGTACAAAAAAGAATGTCACCGACCGGGATCGAACCCTGGTCGTGTGGGTGGCAATCTGACTGGGTGGTCCAGGGTAAAACGGGCCAGCCGGGCCGGGCCGACCAAAATTTTCCAAATGGCCCGGCCCGGCCCGTGAGAACCCCGCTCAGGCGTATTATGGATAAATGTAACTTCAGGCATCAAACGAGTTACTGTTGAGAGTTTTCAAAATGGCGTTCACTGCATCTCTCTCCTCTCTCTCTCTCTCTCTCTCTCTCTCTCTCTCTCTCTCTCTCTCTCTCTCTCTCTCTCTGAATCCCTCTTTCCAGGTCCAAGAGTCGGTGGCCCGTTGTCTGCCTCCCCTGGTGCCCGCCGTCCGTTCGGAGTGCAAGATGATCATGCAGCGGCTGCAAGTTCTGCTGATGAATGCCGACAGCTACGGAGAGAGGAGAGGAGCTGCCTACGGAGTCGCTGGTCTGTTGAAGGGACTGGGAATGCACTCGCTGAAGGAGTACGAGATCATGTCGATGATTGAGAAGAGTCTGGTGGACAAGAAGAACTGGAAGTTCAGGGAGGGAGGTCTCCTCGCTCTCGAGATCCTCTGCAGGTGCCATTCACTATTTTTGTTTCTAGTTTTCATTTAGCACTATTGGCAAGCTGTTCGAACCCTACATCATAAAGAGTCTGCCTTCGCTCCTTCTGTGCTTCGGAGACAACGACGAGAATGTCCGCAAAGCCGCCGAGGTAAGATCTCTTAAAATGTCGCCATAACATTGATTAGAAACAGTGTTATGTTTTCTTATATTTTGGAGCCGGAACTGAAAAAATGACCGAATCAAAACTGGTAGAAACCTACCCGGCGTTCTGAACGGGCCGGCCCGTGAAAACAGGTTTTTCGGGTCTAACTTTGTTCAAGCTCAAATATTTGGAAAGGTAAACCAAATGCGCGTAGTTTGATGTTTTCAAACTTGAAAATCCTTGAAAAATATTGTCAGAAGTGGGCCATTGAGTTTGAAAAAAGTTAGACCTGAAAAACCTGTTTTCACGGGCCAGCCCGTTGAGAACCCCGCCGCACTTTTAGTAAAGCAACCGTAGTAATTATGCTAAAATGCGTACTACTATCGTAATTCTTAGAGTATATCATAGTATATCATGGTGGTCTAGCGGTCTAAGGCGCGGCTACCACTCGAAGGGTCACAAGTTCGTTCCCGCCCCGGGTCAACCCAGCCTACTACGCTTCGGCGAAGGTACAGTGGGCAGTAGACGAGTCTACGAAAGTAATCGCCTGGAGAAACGTTGGCACGCCATGAAGAGAGCCTCAACCCCGCCACCGGGCTTAGCCGTTGGTTCCCGCAGGTACTACAAACCTTGATACGGGGGAAACTTTACTTTACTTTTATATCATAGTTCCCATGAGAAGGAGAAGAGTGGTTTTTAAATTTGTCAAGTTTAAAATTTGTATATCGTTCTTTCAGCTTAAATTTAGTTTTTAAAACACCGAAAACTCTTTTGTAACTTTTTTTGTAATACGTAATATATTTCTTATTTGAATAAATTCTTTGTGAGCAAATTTAAGTGCCCCCACCGGGATCGAACCTTGGTCGCGTGGGTGACAGTTTGACTAGGTGGCCCGAGTAGACGGACCAAAACGAATCGAGCCGAGAATGTTTTTCTAGTCGGCCCGGCCCGTGAGAACAATGCCCGACCAGACGGGCCGGACCGAGAATGGTGGTACTAAACTACCGTAACCCTTTGTCATATCCAGTACGTACGCACACTTTCAGTGATAGGTTTTTCAATTAGTGCGTGGTCTACCGTATTTAGTTTCAGCGAGGTGTCAATAGGGCCCGAAATGACAGCATAGTGACTGTTGATGGGTTTAAAATACACGTGATATTAAAATTTTCGTTCAGGATACCGCCCGTGCAATGATGACATCCATGTCTGCCCACGGAACGAAGCTCATCCTCCCCACGCTGACCACCGCTCTGGACGACGATTCCTGGAGGACCAAGTGTGCTGCTGTAAGCCTTTCTTTATTTTCTCCTTATTTTCTATTTTTAGACCGAGCTCCTCGGTTCCATGGCCTTCTGTGCCCCTCGCCAGCTCTCCGCCTGCCTGCCGAACATCGTCCCTAAGCTCATCGAAGTGCTGGCCGACTCTTCGTCCAAGGTCCAGAAGAGTGGAGAGAAGGCGCTGCGCCAGATCGCCCGCGTCGTCAGGAATCCCGAGATTCTCGGAGTCACCAACCAGCTGATGATCGGACTTCTGGATCCTGCCAACAAGACCAGCGTCGCTCTTCAGGTGCGTTTTTCTAGCTCCATTTTTACTATAACTGTCGCCAAATTGGAATCTTGCCAAAACATTCCGACTGCACATTCGTGCGATACGTAGGCGAAAAGAGCGTGCAAAAAGCGAAGAGGCAGAGAAAAAGCGGTTTTTTCTCGCCGATTTGCGTCTGGCGATGGCGTCTGAGTTTTGTGGTTCAGGCCGTTCTCAACACCAAGTTCATCCACTACATCGATGCTCCTTCCCTCGCACTCCTCATGCCCATCGTCCGTCGTGCCTTCGAAGACAGGAACAGTGAGACCCGTCGTGTCGCTGCTCAGATCATCGCCAACATCTACAGTCTCACCGAGCACAAGGTACAGTGAGAGATTTATCAAAAACCGGCTTGAGACTGGAGCTCGGGTCTTCAAATTAGAGTCGTACCAATGCGATAGTATAAGGATGCCGCATTTTGAAGTGTTCAGATTGTTTTTGGTACGCGCGGGAGTTCATGGCAAACTTTTTGAATGTTTTGCTACTTGAAGGGGCTGCTATAAATTAGACCGCTGCGCTCTCCTGTCGAGGTATGAGGTATGTCCAGGTTTTTGAAAGAATTGTAGGCTGAGCCTGTCTCTGGTTAAGCCCCCAAAAACGCAGGGTCTCCCGCTGACCCGGTATTGATGATCAATTTAATTGAAAAACAGCAACAAAAAATCGAGACGGCTAAAACCGCCGTCCAAGATTTCTGTGCCCGCCCCGAAATTTGGAAAAGTTGCCCAAAACTACTTCGGCGTTGCTGTGTAAGCTGCCGGAGTATCCTATTTATTTATTTTTTAAATTTGTTTTAAATATCCGCAAAAAAGGTACTTTGTGACCATAGAAAAAGATGGTTGTGTTGTTGAATTGTGGGGCTCGCACCTAGCTGGATTTTTTTTTGGGGGGGGGGGTAACCATGCCCCTTGAGAGTCGGACAATTACAATTGATGGTAAATTTTGCGACAGCCCCTATTACAAAAAGTTTTTAAAATTTACCCCCTTCTTTAGCCAAATTTTACAAACACTTAAAGTTGCGGCGGACATTGACAATGTATGGACGTACCACCCCTACTTTTTTGGCCTTAAAATTGGGTTAACAACCTTAACTTTGGGACTCTTACGATTGGGATACATTATTATTATTATTATTATTATTATTATGTTTGAAACCTGATAAAACAAAATTAGATCCTAAACACCCTTAACAATCGGACATTCGTAGTGTTTACCACCCTTAAGAAAACCCATGAATAAATCCTCCCGAGGTACGGTGGTAGCTTCCTTTTTACCATAGCCTCTGGAGACATTCATTAATGCCCGCTGAATTCAATCAATTCCCCACAGTCGTTGGCGTTTTAGTCATTCCTAATAACTAACCTCTTTTCAGGATATGGAACCGTACCTTGTCGATCTTGTGCCCGGAGTGCAAAAGTCCCTGCTCGACCCTGTGCCGGAAATCCGTACCGTCGCCGCCAGGGCTCTCGGAGCCATCGTCTCTAAGTCAAGTGGCACCACCAGCGAGAAACTACGCGATTCCATCGTGCCCTGGCTCAAGGACAAACTGGTTTGTTTCGTTTTTGTATTTACTTGAGTTCTGAACTCTAGGTGTCTCCTCAATCCACCGTCGACCGTTCCGGAGCCGCCCAGGGTCTCTGCGAGGTGCTGGCCGGAGTGGGCACAGATCAACTCGACTTTGTCATGCCGGAGATCATCGCTGTTACGGAGAGTACCGAGGTGAGTTGGGCCGAACTTCAGTTCTATGCATCCTCTCGGGCTAGCCCGTTTCCCTAAAACTACCCTATTGCGTTTCTAGGTTTCTGCCGAGACCCGCGATGGTTACATCCTGATGTACATCTACCTGCCGATGACGTTCGGAGAGCGATTCGTGCCCTACCTGCCGAAGGTCGTTCCTCCCATCCTCAAGGCCCTCGCCGACGAGAACGAGTAAGTTTTCCTGTTCTTCACCCTGTTTCATAAATTTAGGTTCACTTTTTTTCAATCTTTTTTTTTAAAATTAGAGCACAAAAATCGGTTTGGGGCTCAACTAAACTGGGGACAATGTTACAATTCCCAAGAGAAATTTTCATAATAGTCGCATGAAAACACCCCGTTTTATAAGTATATGTTTGCCATTATTTTCAATTTTTAAGGTAATTGGAGTGATTTATGAATGCCATGACAAAAGTCATTTTATAGATCATACACTTGGGAACAAATTTCGATGTTGACGTCAGAATTTCATTAGCATACGACAGGGAGAGAACAATTCTCGCAACATACGCGAAAACGCTTCATGATCTAACAAATGACTTTTGTCATGACATCCATAAATCTCCAATTGCCTTAAAAATAGAAAATAATGGCAAACCTACACTTATGAAACTGGTGTATTCACGCGACTATTATGAAAATTTCTCTTGGGAACTGTAACACTGCCCCAAGCTTAGCTGAGCCCCAAATCGATTTTTGTGCCCTACTGACACCAACCTTTCTATTACGTTTCTCCCTCTCATTTTCACAATTTCCTTGTTTTCAGATACGTCCGTGCTTCTGCCCTCAAGGCTGGTCAGCGCCTCATCGCTCAGTACTGCAACCACGCCCGCCGTCTCCTCCTCCCTCAGCTGCAGGAAGCTCTCACCGACGACAACTGGCGTATTCGTTACGCCTCCGTCCAGCTCATCGGAGACTTCCTCTTCACTGTTTCTGGTGTTTCTGGAAAGTCTACCACATCGACTGCCAACGAAGACGACACTATGGGAATGGAGCAGGCCGGAAAGACGATCGTGCGCGCCCTGGGACAGCAGTGCAGGGACAAGGTCATCGCGGGACTCTACCTCGCCAGGTAAGATATCTTATCAAACCAGCAGAGAGACTTACGTATTTCCGCCATTTTCTCGGACGGGCCATGGGAGTTTTTAAAATTTTCGGCAATTTCAATCTAACAAGGGAAGTGCACCAACTCGTCTTGATAGAATCGAAATCGGTCGATTGGGCATTGTAAGGGACCCCAAGGGCTACCCAAAACTGTTTTCAAAAAGTGCCAACTCGGCTCCGTTTTCGAGAAACTGATTTGCATTCTAATTATCACCCAAAGTTGGCAAAGAGCAAGCATCGGCAAGTTGGCCGAGTGGTCTAAGGCGCCAGCCAAAGAATGTTTTTTTGGCATTGTGCTGGTTCGAGTCCTTTTTCAGAAAACCTTTTTGCTTTTCTGTGTTGGACTCTTTCTTTATTATATCAATCTACATTAATCTCATACCTAATAATATGAAGCAAAATACAAATGTAAGAAAAAATGTTTCTTTCTCGCATAATGGAACAGCTTGAAAATCTTTTTTAAAATCAAGTTTCAAGCGAGTGAATCAAACAAAGAAAAGCAAAAAGGTTTTCTGAAAAAGGACTCGAACCAGCACAATGCCAAAAAAAAACATTCTTTCGCTGGCGCCTTAGACCACTCGGCCAACTTGCCGATGTTTGCTCTTTGCCAACTTTGGGTGATGATTAGAATGCAAATCAGTTTCTCGAAAACGGAGCCGAGTTGGCACTTTTTGAAAACAGTTTTGGGTAGCCCTTGGGGTCCCTTACAATGCCCAATCGACCGATTTCGATTCTATCAAGACGAGTTGGTGCACTTCCCTCGTAAGACCGGCGAAGTTTCGCGCGCGGTTCAGCCAACAAAATGACGGCATCTACTTATCTGTATATTTCTTCTTTGTAACGGGATTCCTCCTATCTCTTTTTGCGACCTGATCAGTTGTTGTGCTTCTAAACGCACTATCGGTCTCATTCTTTCACAAGGGCTTTTGTTTTGCTATCCTCGCTGTTTTATCTCGTTCATGTGGGTACCACATGATATAGCTACGGGCCGGCCCGATCTTTATATTTTTCGGGTTGGCCCGATCCAAACACTGTTATGGTTAGCTGCCGCTAAACTTTTTTGTCTGCGTCTGCTGTTTGCACGCTGTCTCGTCTGAATGTCGCACAACTCCTGTGAAAACCGCTTTGGCAGATTTTCAAGGCGGCTATATTTGGCACAACGTAAACGATGTGGCAGATTTGTTAGCCAACTCGCGCCCGAAATTTCGTGGATTCGGTAGAGGGGGTCGCGCCGAACCTAATTTCCTATTTGGGGGACTCGCGCCACGCGTCATTTGTATTGTGGGGGGGGGGGGGGGTCGCGCAAAACGAACCCCACAGGTAGCTTGTTCATGTATAGTTCGTGCCAAAACTACTTCGAAACAACGTGCCAATGTTTTGCTGTTGTCTTTGAGTAAAGCGTACAATATAGGATACTCAGGCCGTGTACGCAGCTAATTACGCCGAAGTAGTTTTGGCGAAGAGTATATGATATTACAGTTTTTGTCAAATTTATACCAAGAGTAGGTGCACATGCGTGAACAAGTACCGATGGGTTCCGCGATCCCCACAATTGTCTTGGTCTTGGCCGGTATGATATTTTTGCAACGGAAATGGCAGAAAATTAAATATTAAAAAAAGTCCCGCGTCGGAAAAACAGTCGAGGAGAAGGCCGGCCCGCAGATATAACTGGTTGTGAAAGCGACACAACTAAAATCCATGGTCACGCGGCTGACAAACCTAGCGCTTTTTAAACCAGAACAATGCAAATGACGACCGGCTGACAATTCTCTTTTCCAGGTCTGATGTTGCCCTGCTGGTTAGACAGGCAGCCGGCCACGTCTGGAAGATCGTCGTGTCGAACACTCCTCGCACACTGAAGGAAGTCATGAAGACGCTGTTCGAAATGGTGGTCGATGCCCTGGCTTCGACCTGCGAAGAACGCCAGCAGATGGGAGCCCGTTGTCTGGGAGAGCTCGTCCGCAAAATGGGAGACAAGATCATCAACGAGGTATTTTCCCCTTTCTTTGTTAAAAACACGATTTATTTTCAGATTCTGCCCATTTTGGAGGTCAACCAGGCTTCAGAAGACACGGAGAAGCGAGTGGGAGTCGCTGTGGCTCTTCACGAGATCATCGACAACATGTCGAAGGAAGTCCTCAACCACTACCTCTCGGTGCTCGTTCCCCCAGTTCGCTCCGCCATCTGCGACGACGACTGCAGCGTCCGAATGGCCGCCGCCGACACTTTCTCCGTTCTTTACCAGGTTTGTGGGAGAAAATAGCCTAAACTGCATTCTCTGCCTTGCATTCTACTTCAAAAGCGGCATGAGGTCATCTAGATTCTTTAAAATCGTTCTGAAGGTGTCCGGAACTCTTTGAAAGCAGGCGGAAGCTCTGTGAAGCTCTGTAACAGTCACAAGATTACTAGGTTTTTTTAAAGGGCGGCCTTAGGCTGGCCAACTGACCTTGAATACGGTTGTGGGGTGCCGAACATTCCATTCAAATGGTCTGACTTTTTACGACATTAAATCCTTCAAAGACAGCCGAACTGTCCTTAAAAGCGGCCTGAGGCTGCCTCACTTTGCTCAAAAGCGAGTTTAGATAACCGAAATTTTCTTTGAAGCGGCCTGAAGCTGCCTGACTTGGCGTGATTCTAATTGGCATTTAAACGTCGTTTTGTTAACCGGAATATCCTAAAAGGCTGTTTGCCTCACTTTCTTTACAAATTGTTTCACAATGCCGACCGTCTCTTGTAAGCAGCAGTGAATTTTGAATTTTTTCTCAGCGTGGCATTATTCTTTACGCCACTAAATTTTTTTTAGAACAACTTGACTGTCAAAAGCGGCCTGAGGCTGTCTAAATTGAAAATATAAGGATGATTTCAACAAATAAAAAAAAAGAGGGTTTTGCTTGCCGTGCTTTTAGCGGCCTGACGCGGCACGGTTCTTTCCGCCATTACAGTTTTCTAAGATGTCTGTTACAAAAGCGGCCTGAAGCTGCCTACATTCCTTCATGGGCGGTCTGGAAAAAATTTAGGCAGCCCCAGGCCGCTTTGGCAGGGTAAAGGCATTTGTTGGCCTCTGAAATTGTCGTTTTTTTTCCAAACCCGTCCGGTATTTCCGAAAAAAAAAGTCCCAAAAAGCGAAAAAAAAAATCGAAACTAAAAAGAGTGCAATAAGAAACTTCTTTTATTGTTCTTGTCCAAAATCGATCGTTTTTCAATGCTTTGATTGATTTTCTACAGACTATTTTATGTAAACTCCCAAAATCCAATGAATTCAGAATGTGGGACATGACGCGTTGGACGAGATTATCACTCCTCTGCTGGAGCAGCTCAGCCCCGAACAGGACCACATTCTCGAGGGACTCTGCCAGGTCATGAAGCAGAACAGCCGGTGCGTTTCTTGCTCTGTTGACATTAAAGTTTTGCCCTGTTTCAGACAGATGCTGCCCTACCTGTTGCCCCGTCTCACAAAGCCTCCGATCAACGTGCATGCCCTGTGCAGTTTGGCTTCGGTGGCCGGAGACTCGCTCAGTCGGCAGTTACCTCGTGTGCTAGACGCCCTCCTGGCCGCCTGCACCACCAACGATCAGTACGATCCGGTACGTTTTTTTTTTCATTGCAGGACCATTTTGTCATTTTTTAGATGATAGACTCTTGCGAGAAGGTTGTTATCGCCGTGGCTGACGAGGACGGAATCCCCGTGCTGGCCGACTACCTGCTTCAACGGGCCGCCAAGGGCAACGTTCCGGCCGCCGTTCTGCTGCACACTTTCGTCGTCAAGAGCGGAGTAAGTCACCGTGCCTTTCTTAGGCCTACGGCCGTTTTCGAATATTTTGCTAGAGGAACTGGTGAAAGACCATTATTTCTGCTAGCCGTTCTTACTTTTCGAGTAGTTAAAGTTTTACATTAGAAAATGGCCTATGGGGGAAATCCAGTGATACCGCCCTCTTATTCGAAATTCTCTGGAGCGACTTCCCTTTTGTCCTAGACGGGCTAACGTATGGTCATGTGCCTTAAAATCCAACATTTTTTTTACAAAGGAAGGGGGCTCCCACGGTCATAAGGACGTCATTTTGGGGTCTATTGACAGCCGGCTGCCACGTTTGGCCACCCACGAAGTATTGGATCTAATATATAATTGGCCAATGTCTGTCTGTATGTGACCGCCTGTCGTAATTCAGCTCACCGCTATCGGATTTCGCTCATAATTCAATATGTTTGTATGTATGCCAATAGAAACTAACGACAAAGAAAACTATCGATTTATCGATTTTATTGATTGGCGTTTGGCGCGTAAAGCAATATTTCAGCTCGCCGCTAGCGGATTTCGCTCCTTTTTCATTAAGATTTCGCAATAGAAGAACGTAAAGCTTTAGGATTTAGCAATAGAGGTTTCGCAACTCTGAAGGGGGTCTGGGGGGGGGGCGAAGCCCGCGGATCTAATATTCTAATATATCACCGCTGGTTTATTACAAGCCACCGCTGGTTTATTACAAAATGCGGGGGGCAAACTTTTAGTCTTTGTCTGTGTTCGAGCAAAAAACAAAAAGAGAATAGGTTTATACGTTAAACGTTTTGACCTGAATTTCGCTAAAGTAGAACATAACTCCCCATAGCGCAATTTTTATGTGTATAACGCATAACGAGAGCGGATTAAACCATTTCGAGGTTTTTTACTAACTTTTTTGACATCAGATTATTATAATCAGGCATTGGCTAATAAATAGTGTGCGATATATCCATGGCTTACCTCCTTTTTTAAAGGGACCGTCAGGGATCTTTCAAATTAGAAATGGGATGTATGCTAATCGCGCCATTTCAATTGAAATGATTTTTCCGAACACCGCTCCAGCCAACGGATGTGAGGAAAAACTTGCCAAGTTTTATTTAACATTCGATTCCCAAAAAGGTCCCTGACGAGCCCTTTAAATACACTCTGTAGTTTGTGGTTGGTCTACCGTGTTTCTTGGCAGCCGGGTGTCAATAGGGCCTAAAGTTACGTTATGAAGTACTTTTTTGTAACGAAACTTTGAAAAATCAAGGTTTGGCAGACCGCTGATCAGAATACGACGGTGTTGAGCATTATTCGGAGTCAGAGGAACTTTTGTCACTTGACTTGTTTTTGTTTCATGGCTGGCTAGAATGCGTTTGGGGGGGGGGGGGGGCTTGATGCAAATGCCTCCCCCCAATGGTGCTTTGGTAGGTGACGTAAGTAGCTCACGATGTTCTGTTTTGCCTCGAAAATATTGCTTACCCATGTTGACAAAATGGGAAAACTTAATAGGAATAGCTATCGCTTTAATTAACTGTTCCTGTTCATGCTTAGGGAACGTAGGCAACGTCTTTTCGCCTCAGAGAACAGTGTCTATTTTTCTTATGTGCTTATTTCAGGCTGTCCTCACCGAGCTGTCCGAGTCTCTGATGACCGGTCTTCTGCAGCTGTACTCTTCCGACAATGCCCAGATCGTGGACCACGCCATCCAGACGGCCATCGCCGTGGCCAAGGATATGGACCAGCGCGAGTTGCAGGACATTCTGCCTGCGGTCAAGAAGACGCTAAACATCATGGTTTCGCAGGCCAAGGGTCGCCAGATCCCCGGATTCGCGCACCCGAAGGCTCTCCAACCGCTGCTCAACATGCTCAGGGAGAGCATTCTCCAGGGAGGTGTGGAGATGAAGGCCCTCGCTGGAGAGACGCTCGAGATGGTTGTCGGAATCTCCGACCCAGCTGCTCTGAAGGCCCACGTCGTCAACATCACAGGACCTCTGATTCGTGTCCTGGGAGACAGGCAAGTGGTTTTGGCAGTTTCTTTTTAATAACGAAGTTTAGGTACCCGGCCAATGTGAAACTGGCCATTCTGGACACGCTGAGCCGTCTTTTGGACAAGGTCGACGCCATGCTGCGGCCGTTCCTTCCCCAGCTCCAGTCCACCTTCCTCAAGGCGCTCCAGGAGCCATCCTCGCGACCTGTTCGTCTCGCCGCCGCCGGTGAGTTTCTCTTACTCTCAGAAGCTTGATCAAGCACCCACCTAGTATGAATCCCAAGCGTATCATTTGGTTAGTTTAATGCTCCTCCTAGAAAAAATTCAGCTGCGCTTTTCAAGTGAACGGGTCGCGAAGAGCGGAATTCCTTACTGAGGGGGCTCGTTTCACACGTCGCATGTATATTGTGGGCTTGCGCAAAGGAGACCCCCTTGGTGGCTTGTTCGTGTACGATCCTCTTTACATACAGTTAAGCCCCCAACGAGATGCATAATTCTTATAACTCTGCGTAGAAAAATGATACGATCCGTAGGCAGCCGTGAGTCATGCATTTAAAAGTTGTATTATACCGGGAGTACTCAAAATAACTTAATAATGTTTGTTAGTATTAGGCAGCCAAAGTTCTATTCGTTTTGCCATCTTGTTTGAATTTATTCGATCATAGGTGGACATGAAATGTTTAGGGGGTTCGATCCGTAAGCCCCCCAAATTGTGCTTTGGACTTAACGTAAGCCCCCCATCAGTTTTTGCTACAATTTTCAGCCTAACGCCGAATTACATAAGTACCGCCGGCTCTCGTCCACCTATGTATTCGATACACCAACTTACCTTAAAAGTGGATCCGGGACCGGGGGTCGTAACATAAAAGGGGTCGGTTGTGTTTTGGAGGGATAGGTCCATACATGGGCTCTGAAGGTCTCGCCAAGAAAAAATTTATGTACGGGGGAGGTAACGCTAGGTTCCCCAAGAGATAATTTATAAAGGGCGGGGGTCTCGCCACGACCCAAGCGACAGAGTTGTGCCCATGTATGGATAGGTCTTTTATGTATGGTATGAACACCCAAAATTGTGACGCCCCCAACCTTGTTGATGTGAAATATTTGTAGCCAAATCAGTCTTTGAGAGGGCATTCTTTCCATTTATTTTAATTGGTATAGATGTCGCCACATCGTCATCCTGTCAAAAACGACCTTAATGCAGCAGTCGCGCAATGAACAGCGGAAATAATGTGCAAGTCGCGCAGGCGAAGAGAAAATGCAACTTTTGCCGCAGAGAAATATGCATATTATTGCAATTTTACGGCAGCTTTTTGCGATCCGGTTTAATTCAATAAGGAAGCACACACCAGTTGGTTAGCCCGCCCCTCTGTATACCTTAATGAAGTTATGTACCCACCATTCACTTTTCTCTTTCAGGATCCTTGTCCCGTCTTCTGAAGATCCACCCCAAGCCCGAGCCCCTGGTCCAGGAACTGTTCAAGTTCGTCGCCAACTCCCAGGATCAGGCCCTTGTGTAGGCTCCCAATGCCTTCTGAATACACACATCTTCTTCAGGGAGACTACCTTGATCGCCGCCCGCGCTTTGATCCCTGGTTCCGTGAAGAAGCTCACTCCCGCCACCATCGATGAGGGCTTCAACGTGTGTGAATCCGTATATTCTGTGAGTTTTCATTTATGTTATCTGACTTTTTGAATCCCGTTGCAGCAGTCTCCTGAAAACCCGTCGGATATGGACAATTCGCTGACCCAGTGTGTCGGCGCACTTTTGGGAGAGATGATGATCTCCACTGAGAACTTCACCGGCCAGAACGTCTTCAAGGACGTGGAGGCGTCGACGAAGCTCCGCACGCGGCAGGCCAAGGCCTACGCCCTGCAGCAGATGTGTTTTGTGAGTTTTCTCGGTTTCGCAGGGAATTTGGAGTTTCAGAAGAACGCCTCCCTTGTCTGGTCTGAGGCCTACGAGCCGTGTCGCTCCGCTCTTACCGCCGCCTTCACCGCTGACCCCGTCACGGCCTGCGCTGCTGTCAGGGCCGCCGCATCTATCCTCATTAGGTGTGTATACTTTCGCTATAAATGTAATGACAGGCTGGCCCGGTAGCTCATAATTTTTCTTAAACCAATACGCTATAACCTGAAATTAGCGTTTCTAGGCTTAAAAGTAACTTTTTGACACCCGGCTGGCAGAAATTTCCGTTTTACAGCCACAAACCTTCCTTTTTTTCTTTTTTAAAACGAGTTTATAAAGGAATGATTTATTTCAAAGCGCCAATGTCGTCATTTTGCTGCCCGTGACTGGCCTCGAAAATCGTGGTTTCTGTGTAATTTATACCCCGGAAGTGTCCCGTAACTGTGGTACCCACCCTGAACTTTTAGGCCTTAAAATTAGGTAACCACCCTTGACATTAGGGCTCCTAGGGAGCTTGTAACTGGATTGAATGAAATTGGCCCCTAACCACTCTTAACAATCGGCAATTCGTAGTGTCTACCACTCTTTATCTGGGGAAGTCCGATTTACACTTCCAAGGTATGGCTACCCTAATTAGTGCCCAAATTATGATCTTTTGCTGTGTAAGTACTTGTAGTTAGTACTGGCACTTGCATAGCCGTGAATTAGTGCTCTTGGCCTAATAGAGCAGTTTTTTTTTATAGATGTAGCCAAATTGGAATCGTGCCAATACAATTAGAATATTCAAGTGATGCTCTGTTGATGTGTAAAATTCGTAGTCTAATCAATGTCGACAGAGCATGCTTTGCACATTTCCGCAATTAGCATAAGATTTCGGTTTGGCGACTGCTATAAACATTTTGTGGCTACGAGCCTACAGTGACGGAGCGCACATTCAGCCCATTTGTAATATCTAGTCGTCCCGACCAGCCATGGGCCTTACCCTGCTTTGCGAAACTATTATTACAAATTTTATTACAAAAAAAATTACAAAGCTTTTTATCATGACGTCATTTGTGCCTTACTCACACCCGGCTGGTATAAATTACGGTAGCCCCACGAAGTAAGACTTTCATTACAAACAGTGGTGCGAAAAGAGTATGGCGCAAATGTTTAGCTCATGGCATGTCCCGACATGATACTCTAATATCAAAAGTGTGGCCTTTGGCTAGTCTAGATCAATCTATCTCAGAAGTCTTAATGATAACTGTTCTTGTTTTAGCCAAGAGGGCAGCCCCGACCGTGACCTGCTGACTACCGTATCGCGAGCCATCAACCACCAGAGCGTGGATGTCCGTCGCACGACCGCCACTGTGCTGGCCCATGTTGCCGAGAAGGCTCCTTCCGCTCTCCCCAACGACATCCTCAAGGTGAGACCTCTCTCTCTCTCTCTCTCTCTCTCTCTCTCTCTCTCTCTCTCTCTCTCTCTCTCTCTCTCTCTCTCTCTCTCTCTCTCTCTCTCTCTCTCTAACCCCTCTCTTCCAGCTGTTCGTCCCCCAACTTGTCAACGGTTGCAAGGAAAGCAACACCTCCGTCCGTTCGGCCTCCGAGTTGGCCCTCGTCTACGCCCTCCACATCAAGGAAGGACAGGACCTCTTCGACGTGAGCCCCCCTTATCCACCGGTAAATTCGCTCCATTTCAGGCCTACCGTAACTCTGTGGAAGGCGCCGCCAAGACTGTCCTGGACGAGGTGCACGTGGCTCTTCGCCGAGTGATCAAGAGCGGAGACCTGGCCATCGAGCCCCTTTATAACCTCGTTGTTGTCTAATTATTTTATCAGTTGATTTTATTTATCACTTTCCCCGTTTTGTTGTTCTTGTTGATCATTTTCCGGTACTCCTTGGCTTCTATATGGGTTTCGAGAGATACGTAGGTTACCTGTCCCGTTGTTAAATGAGAAATAAATTTGCTGTTATCCCGGGTAGTTATTTTTTTGAAATTGGGGAAAATCCACTTCTTTTCTGACAATTTGGTGGGAAATGGTTATGGATTGATTAGATGATCTCTCGGAGCGCGGCCATCCGTCGCCTCTCTGCGGTGGCTGCCAGGAGTCGGGAGAACTTCACCCCAGTCATAGGACTAGAGGTACGGTAGCTAAATGTATCGCTGTCGTGGCGGGACGTCTATGTATTGAAAAAGATCAATATTCAACTCATCAGGGAATCTAAAAAAATGTGCGTAGCTTGCACGGAAATCTTTTTGAGAAGGGTCCGGCCCAAAATTTAGGGGGAAAAATTTGGGGAGGGGCCGCCCACAGTTTTTCATAATCATTTTACATGCAACTCTTTTCAATGTCAGTTTTTAATGTTCTTTTTGTTGCAAAACATAGTTCTAATTGTGCAAAACATAATGTGTGACGGAGGATTCGAACTACCCCGGGGAGCAAGGAAGTCTGGCCCTTCCTTGACTAACACAAAAGAATAATAACCGAAATAGGTTCGTCCCCAAAACAACAAAAAGCCCGAATTAAATAGAATTTATATAACAATAAATAAAGCAAGAGAAAGGAGCAACAGCACAAGCTGAAGACAGGACAAAGACTGCCCAAGACACGAGCGAAGCTGACAAATATGTGGCAGGAAGCATGCTAATGAAGGGGCGGGGACTAGATGGAGCGCAAGTGGGGAATATGTTAATGAGGTGATGACAAAGGGACACGAGGACCTTTACTGGGGTTCTCACGGGCCAGGCCAGTTGGAAAATATTGGTCGGCCCGGCCCGTTTTCCTTGGACCACCCAGTCAGATTGCCACCCACGCGACCAGGGTTCGATCTCGGGCGGTGACATTCTTTTTTGTACGACTAATATTGACGTATATGTTAGTAACAAACATTAAGTAATTTAAAACAGTTTAAAAATTTATTGTACCGACACAAAATGTAATTTTTCATAACCGCGCCGGGGCCGGGCCGTCTAAGAAAATCTCTCGGCCCGGCGGGCCGGCCCGTCATTTGAGAACCCCGAACTACCGTATATAAATTTTCTATGTTTTTCATGGCCGAGTGGTTAAGAGGTCGGACTGGAAATCCGAAGTTGCCCCAGTTCGATCCCCCGCCGACAAAACTTTTTATCTTGCTTGTCTTGTATAATTGTTATGCTAGAGAGAGTTTTTCTGTGCATAGATAGTGTAAAACGTTTTCGCTTTTAGAACTTTCGAACCTGGGGCGCTCTTGGGTCCAGGCTGTGCTGTCCCTTCAGATTTACCAGTCCCGGCATTGGCTGGTGGCGGTTTTAAAGATCCCTCCCCAAAATTCCGTTCTTGATCATGTACGTGCCGATTCATATAAAACTGGGTCAGCATTGTAACAGGTCAGTAACAAATTCTTACTAGAATAAAGTACATTTGTTTGTACGACGCCCGCGATAACGGATTGTTTAATTTTGTATTCTGTGGCCCATGGACATGCATGAACAAGGTACCTACCCCACCGAGAAAGCGCGATCCGCCCCGGCGGCTACTGTAGCCCTCGAGCTGTATCGCCTGAGGCAATTTACAGATTTGGATGAAACTTATCCTATTGTAGGCTACTGTCATATTCTTCCGCAATTCAAAGTTTCACCCTAATAAGGGAGTCGCGCGACCTCAACGTGAATATGTTAGAGCCGAGTTTGATATTCACATTTATGCAATCCTAATGCACCTTATGACACCCCAAAATTACATGTCAATCTACCATGGCAAACTCGCGACCCCCTTCCGCAATCTGCGGGGGCTTGTTCTTCTTTGCCCAGGGACCAACTGAAATGAACTCAGCAAACGTAACTGTCAATTGTAGGTCCATGTGCAGCTGGCGACAAAGACGAAGTTGTTCTCCCGCGCCCCCAGCAACGAAGACGCTCCGCCAAACTCTCAGGTGGCCGCTTTCGACATGGCCGAACCCGGCACCCTTCCCCGTCTCAATCGAGCAGCCGTAATGGTCAGTTTATCATAACATTTTCCCTAAAATTCCGTTCAGCATGCGTTGCGGATGGCCGTTTTACTCGACTGCCACGTGCCAGCCAGCTGCCACTTTGACCGGAAACACTACTTCTATGCTGATATGCCAGCGGGGTGGGTTTCAATCGAATTTTTATAAGCTTTGTTATGTTTTCAGCTACCAAATCACCCAAAGCAGACATCCCATTGCCAAAAAGGGTCGGCTGGGCTACCACGTGTACGGGGAAGAGGTGGCGCCATATTGGAAGGAGGCCGAAATCATTCAACTGCAGTTGGAACAGGACAGTGGAAAGACCATCCACGTGGGCAACACGTCACTCGTTGATCTCAACAGAGCGGGTACGGTAGTCTGTTGTTATCCTGTTAATTGGGCATAATTAGGAGTTCCGTTGGTGGAAGTTGTGACCACGCCGTGTTTCTCTACGGCGCTTGAAGCGTTGTGCTTCGTTCAGCAGCTGCGGTTGATTCTTATGCACTACGGGATCTGCGATGGGGAACTGCACAGTGAGTTTTGGGAGAGAAAAAGAGTGAGAGAGAGAGCTACCGTATACCTGAATTACCGTATCCATCAGTGGACCATATGTGATCCACCCTGGGTGTTTCTTCGAACTACCGTAATCAAGAGTGTCCGTACTGTAACACTAGATGGAGCTACCGTAACCTTGGTCTATTTGAACTATCCGAACCCTAGGTGTACTTTACATTCACCGTAACCCCGGAGGAAAAATTGAGCTACCGTAACCCTGGGTACCCATGTGAGCTACCGTACCCCCTGGTTTTGAATTTGAAACTTTGTAACCCTTGCGGTTCATATGACCTACCGTAACCGTGGTAGTAAATTTGAGCTACAGTAACCGTAGCTGGGAGCTTGAGTTATCGTATCGTATCAAGTGTGAAGTTGAGCTACCGTAACATGCGACTTTAAGCTACCGTACCCTGAAGGCTCTCTTTGAGATACCGTAGCCCTAGATAACCCGCGGAGTATTTACCGTAACCCTGGACCTTGGGAGTGCATTTTAGCTACCGTAACGACATGTTCCATGTGCACTATGGTAACGTTCAATGGGAGCTACATTAAACCTGGGTGACACTGCCGTAACTGTCTTCTTATTGATTTTTCTGGGTAATCCAAGCTGTTTATTCGGCTACCGTAATTCACGGATGAAATTGTCTAGTGTATGACAGAGTGAGGAGACACGTTAATCACTTTGCTATTCAACTTTTCTATCGTTGCAGAGGGTCACATGAGGGTGGATGCGAACGTTTCTCTCTCACAAGGAGATGATCTGGGCATTCGTACCGAGGTTTGCTCTCTCTCTCTCTCTCTCTCTCTCTCTCTCTTTCTCTCTATCTCTATCTCTCTCTCTCTCTCTCTCTCTCTCATAACCCCCTTATTTAGATCAAGAACATGAACAGCCTGCGCCATCTCCACACGGCCGTGAATTACGAAATCAACCGCCAGTACGACATCCTCTCCCAGGGCGGCGTTGTCATCAACGAGACGAGGGCCTGCGACCAACAGGGACGTACCGTATCCATGAGAGACAAAGAGGAGGAAACCGACTACCGTATGCTACCGGAGCCCAACCTTCCCACTCTCCAGGTAGGTTTTCAACGGGTTCAGGCAAATCTCTCACACTCACTCACTCACTCACTCAATCACTCTCTCTCTCTCTCTCTCTCTCTCTCTCTCTCTTCTCTCAACCCTTTAATTATAGATTCGCCCCAGCTGGTTGGATGCCTCTCGCATGGAAGTCTCTTCCAGCCAGCCGACGTTTCAGAACTTCCTCGAACTTGGCTTCGATCCAAGAACTGCTATTCATTACGCGGTAGGTTCACAAAGTTTTTTTTAAAAACACATTTTCGCTTCAGGAGGAGCCATTGCTCAGTTCTTTTGTGAAAAACTGCGCTCCCCACTTCGAGGGAGTCTCCATCGATGGGTTCAACGCGTGGCTGAAGGAACTGAAGCAGATCATGCAGCGGTCGAAGGCCGTCTACCCACCGCAGAGGTATGGGGGTTTCGGATTGGAAATACCGAGTTTTAGCGAGTTTTTCGGTCGGCAGTTCATGGCGGTTGTTGGCTGCTTGGAGAGAGGGAAAATCACCAAACTGAGGGCGATTGAGACGCTGAGGAACTACGTGAATAATGGGGAGACGAGGAATGCAACGGAGGTGAGTCTCTCTCTCTCTCTCTCTCTCTCTCTCTCTCTCTCTCTCTCTCTTTAACCTCTCACTGAATTCCGTACCACGGGAGGATGTTGTCATCTTACTCCAGGTTAAGGGAAAGGAGGGGAAGAGGCCCCCCAAAAAGCAGAAATTAAGGGGGTTAGGTACTATTTTCGGTAAAAAGCAGCCCTTAGGGCACACAGTTAAGGGGGCTTCTCCATTTTAGGCCCCAAACGTCAAGGGTGCGTAAGTCAAATGACTGACCCTCCTGGGGCATCCTGGTCACGAGAAGGGCCTACCCGCGGACCGGAACGGACCGGGATATTTGAACTAATTCTAAGTTTGCGAAAATTTAGTACACTGGAAGGGATCGAACCTTGGTTGCGTAGGTGACAGTTTGACTTTGTGGTCCACTAGACGGGCCGAAGCGGGCTCTGTCGAGGGTTTTTCAAGTCGGCCCGGCCCGTGAGCTTAGAAGCCACCTAAGGGCGCCAAGTTACTTTCGTAACGGCCTTTGGGCGCCACGTTACCTTAGAAGCAGCCTGAGGATGCCAAATTACTTTAGAAGCGATCTGAAGCCTTTTAGGTCTAAGCGACCGTTTGGCGGGTTAAAAATTAAAAAAAACATTGTGACCCTCCGAGATGAGCTTTTTTTTTTGTTTGCCCACCTATTTCCATAAAGCCAAGACCCGTTGAGGCGTCACTGAAATTCCCTCTTCTTCTACACGGCTCAATTGAACATTGTATTGTACTTTGTGGGTTCATCTGAATTCTGTCAAATCCCCTACTTTGTTTTGCTGTGGGGCATAACTAGTATACCAGAGTATGCTCTAATTATGTCCTTGTCTAGCTATTTTAAGCCCCCAACACGCACCCTGATAATCTTAAAATCCCCCTTTTTTTTTTTAATCATTTGGAGGTATGTATAATTTGATACTCAGACTGAGTCTGAATGGTACCTTGTGCAATGGGGACTTAACGGAAATTGGGGGCTGAATTGCCAGTTGTGTGTGGTACTAGAGTGTGGACATATGTTGCCACTGAGGCCCCATTTGGGGGGGGGGGGGTTCACTAAGGGGGTTACAAACCTGGCGCCTCCAAATTTGCAAAGTTTGGGGGTGGGCCGACTAACTGCTTTAATGGGTAGGGGCTTAACTGGGTTCTCTTTCTTCCAACCCGTATTTGGAAAGAGAACCGACTTCCAACCATCTTCTAGATCTTCGAAACCGACAGTCTCTGGAGGATTCAAGAAGATTCCGCCATCGACCGCCTCGTCGGCGAAGTGATGCAGAAAAACGGCAAAATCGTCGAAAAGGCCCGTGGACAGAACGCCAAGGCTATTTCAAGGTAGATTTCTCGTTTATTCGTAGCCAAGAACCGATTTTCAGGCTGCGTACGCTTGTCATTGAGGCCAGCGGGAAACGCGTCGATGTGGAGGATGCCGATCGGAGTGTGCGGCGGTTTCTAGACGATAAAAATCAATAAATTATGTATTTTTGATGTGTATGTGTACTGTTTCAAATTGTTACAAGTGCATATAAATGAAACCCACTGGCGGGGATCGAACCTTCGTGTTGCAGACGGGGAATTGACTTATAGCCCAACCTATGTCTGTTATGGTCGATTTTCGTCTAAAGTCCATTTTCATTATGATGGTCACGGAGGTTTTTGAACTTTAATTTTTCAAAATGTGCACAGAAACACGTAGAATTCAACGCTTATAGTGCCAGTTCGCGCAACTTTTATGTCAAAGATAAAAAATGCACATTTTTCGGGGGTTTATGATTCCTGTGTAGAAGTGCGTGATATTTTTGCTATTTAAGTAATAGATTTGACATATTCACGGCATTAGCTTTCAAACAAACACTAATTTCAGTAATTTGGATCTATTTTGAAAAATTACAGTATCCTACCGTAACCTGGGTCAGAAAATCGATACTGTTCTGGAAGTTTAAAAATGGCCAATATGGCCTCGAAGGCTATAGATCAATTTTGGGCCAATTCTAAGACTGTCAACGGCGTTTTAAGTGGGGCCTTAAACAAAGTGATGTGTTAAGGGGGCTTAATGTTATGTGCGTGGGGCTTAAATAAAGTAACGTGTGGGGTACAAATAAATCTTATATATATAAATATGTCTTGAAGGCCGGGTTGCGGATATCCTAGCCGGTTTTCCCAACATTCCGATTTTATTTTCGTTGTTTTCACTTCGATGTTATCGGCGGAATCGATGCTATCGCTGTTTACCGCTTTGCCACTATTTCCCGTCTCACTCCAGGGAAATCACCAAACAATCCATAATACTTTTTGTTATGCAAGTATTTTACATACATAATGACATTTCATTTGAAAACTGAAAAAAAAAACTAGCGAAAAATCCCACTTTCTTAGCAAAACACTGGGTCATTCCCATTAGATCCGGTTCTGCGCAGGGCGTGTTATTCGCCCCGACAGCCCCCCAAATATCTGACCCGTTTGACCACGTGTAGCCGCATAGTTTGTTGAAAATGTTTCAAAATCCGAGTTAAGATTGTTAAAATTTTGTACAAACGCTTATCTTTGAAGCTTTATCAGGTGAATCACCGCGTTTCTAGAGAAGTCGCTATTTTGGAGCGGTAGTGCACTTCTTTTCCGCTTCAATATTCTCATCGTCAGCAATTTGTTTTTTTTTTTTGCTTTAAATGGATACCTTTTAAATTGTTTTAAAAGAAATTGTTGAGCAATTTTGTACGTTCGGCTATTTTTTTTGTTTTACGTTCGGCTATTTTTTTTGTGTGTTTTCCCCACAGAAGAAGGAAGCCCTTTTTCGAAATTTAGGACACTAGGTTAGCGTAGAAGCGGCCTGATGCCGACAAGTTACTTTGGAAGCGGCCTGAGGGCGCCAAATTTCCTTAAAAGCGGCCTGAGTGCGTCAAATTGTCTTAGAAGCGGCCTTAAGTTGCCTAGCTTTGCTCGAAGCGGCCTGAGGTTGCCTAACTTTGTGAGAAGCGGCCTGAGGTTGCCTAGCTTTGTGAGAAGCGGCCTAAGGTGACTCTCGAGGGCACCAAATTATTGTCTGTGCGCTACTTGAAGCTGTTTTGGCTTGTGTAAGTGACCCTTAGCGATTTAAAACATTAAAAAGGTTTTTTTTCTATTTTTCGTGTTAGAAGTTCTGCGAGAGGTCGCTTTTTGGGACAATAATCAGATTTTAAAGAAAAAAGCTAGCTTTCCCGAACCAATCTGCGCCCATGCTGACATTTCGGCAATTCCGTGGGAGCCCGCAGTTTGTTTCACGATACGCCTTAAAAGTTTCGAAATATTGCACCTACGGCACATTTCCTGTGAAATACCTTCAAATTCGAAGCTTATTGGGCTTCATTTCGTATTTTCCAAATTGAAGACACGTTTCAGTCGTAAAACTTGTCGTATCAGTTGTTTACCTTTTAATTCCGTGATCTTTGATCTACTTGTCGATAACAAATACGTGTTTTTGTAGACGACGCGTGACTTTTGAGTAGGTAGCAGCGTGGCCACAGCTGTTGTTTGACTGTGCCTCACAAAGGCGCTAGCCTCCCTCCTTCGTAGTTTATCGATTGCTCACGCGTCTCTCCGGAAGGAGTTCCTCACATGGGGAAAATCCATTTCTCCTTAGGAAAACACTCACTTTTTAATAATATAAGAAGAAAATTTGATTCCGGATTCATATAAGTCGGATTTTATCGATTTTGCCCGGTTTTGTGCGGATTTTCCGGCCTTTATGGGCCAATTGCGACCTCATGGCTTCATTTTTCACTTTTTTACCCATTATCGATTGGTTTTACGGACCGCCATGGCTTTAAAGATAAATCAGACCACCCAGCCGTTCATGACAAACACGTGGCCAAGCGGCTGGCACGTACTGCAGGGGTTCGAACCAGCCGGAGGCGCTTTAATTACCTTAAAGCACTTAAATTGGGCTTAAAATCTAACACTTAATAACTTAAATATCCAGTATACATCCAAACATTGTGAATTTTTAATATTTTCAGGTTTCAAATTTTGAAATACCCCTTTTTCTCAATCGTTTCGTGGTTTTGTGCTTGTTTTTAGCATTTCCCTTCCATTTTTTAATATTTAATATATTAAAATACCATTTTCAGATCTATTTACCCCGCGGGGCCCTCCTCGCCATGATGTGCTCCAAGAAACTGAGGCTCTAAACAGGTTCGTTCATTTGCTCAGCTGGCTTTTCCACATCAGCGGAAGGATTTTGACAGAGTATACACAAATTTACGCCGATTTGACCAACATAAGGCCGCTTAAAATGGATTTTGTTAACCGCAGGCCGCTTCGGACGGACTTTGCCGGTCTCAGGCCGCTCTGAACGCGTTGTGCCAGCCTCAGGCCGCTTTATACGAGTTGAGACAGCCATTTTCATTTTACTTTTTTTTAAAATTTCAACAGAGCATTCAAAACCGGCAGTGAAATTTCGCCAAACTTGAATTAGAAAAAATGCCAACTGTGAGTATGCAAAATTAACACACTCACAGGGAAACTTTCTGTAGTTTGCTCATCAATTCGTCGTGGGAGACTATTCGATTTTCCGAAATGTTCCAGAAATTGGATTTCCATGGCCATGATGTTGTTCGGTCCGGCCCGTTACTCATCTTCCCCTGATTTTCATTAATTTGTACTATTTCAGATTCCAGAAGTCTGTTTTTGTCGATCTCTCGCCTTAGTTTTGGAATAGTCGCCTGCCATGACTCCAACTGCAGCTAGCGATAGTGACAGGTGAGGAATTTTTTGTTGGTTATACGTTTTTGGGCTGCTTCAAATGGATTTTATTAGCTTCGGGGTGCTTTAAACACAGATTTACTAACCTTCGCCCGCTTCACACGAGTTTATCAGTTCCAGGCCGCTTTACGCCGATTTGGCCAACATCAGGCCGCTTAAAATGGATACTCTGAACCTCAGGCCGCTTCACACGGGTTGAAAAGGGATTCTGCCAACCTCTGGTCGCTTCGGACGGATTTCAGTCTCCGGCCGCTTTTTGTGATTTTCACCCTAGACCTAGACCGCTTAAAATGGCTTTGGTTAACATCAGGCCGCTTCTTGCGCATATCGGCAGTCTCAGGCCGCTTAAAATGGATATTGTTAACCTTAGGCCGCTTCTTGTGCTTGTCGCCACTCTGAAGTAGCTTAAAATGGGTTTTGTTAGTCCCATGCCGCTTCGAACGAGTTAGGTCAGCATCAGGCCGCTTCACACGGCTTGAAAATGAATTTTGTTAACCTCAGGCCGCTACAGGCGGACTTGGTCAGTCTCAGACCGCTTAAAACGGATATTGTTAAACTCAGACCGCTTCTTTTACTTGTCGGCAGCCTCAGGCCGCTTAAATGGGTTATTTTAACCTCGGGCCGCTTCGGACGGACTGGGACAGTCTGAGGCCGCTTTTTTCACTTGTCGGCAGCCTCAGGCCGCTTAAATGAATGTTTTTAACCTCAGGCCGCTTCGGACGGACTTGGGCAGTCTCAGGCTGCTTCTTGTGCATGCTGCCAGTCTCATGTCGCTTAAAATAGATATTGTCAGCCTCAGGCCGCCTCAAACGCGTTGTGTCAGCCTCAGGCGCTTTACATGAATTAATACATCCATTTTTGTTTTACTTTTAAAAATCTTTTTATTTTCAGTCACATCTACGACACTCGTTTGAGGGGCCGCCTGCAGAGCATCGAAAAGAAGTACGATGACATCTTCTCCGCCGTGTTCAAGAAGGCCAGCTCCTGTGTGGTGCTCGATGAAATTGCCACAATTCGTAGAAAGGTGAGGCGCTTTTTTAAATTTTCTTTTATTTATTTTTAAATTTTTAAACTAGCATTCCCCCACCTTTTTCAATGTTTACACTATTTTTCTTTAGGGAAGGGTTAAATCGAGCAGCATTTCCTTCGACACTAGGAATCGCTTCCCCGCCTATGCGAGATTCCGCTCGGCTTCGGATTGCGACAGCGCGGCGGCCAGCGATATTTCCAGGGACACGGATTCCAGTGGATCTCAGTCGCCGGAGATATTCGAAGAAGAAGGTGAGAGGGAGAAAATGACGTTATTTGGACGATTAAGCGGCCTGAGGCTACCAAGAACCGTTTCAATCGGCCTGAGGTTGCCAGAATCGATTTGAAGCGGGCTGAGGTTGCCACTATCTGTTTATAGCGGCCTGAGGTTGCCAAGACCTGTTTACAGCGGCATGAGGTTGCCAAGATCAGTTTAAAGCGGCCTGAGGTTACCAGGATCTGTTTATAGCGGCCTGAGGTTGCCTAGAATTGTTGAAAGCGGCCTAATGGTGCCAAAATCGGTTTGAAGCGGCCTAAGGTTGCCAATATCTGTTTAAAGCGGCCTGAGGTTGGAAATATGAGGTTATGGCGGCCTGAGGTTGCATATGTTTGTTGAAAGCGGCCTGATTGTGCCGAAATCGGTTTGAAGCGGCCTAAGGTTGCCAAGATCCGTTCAAAGCGGCCCGATTTTGCCAAGATTTGTTTAAAGCGGCCTGAGATTGCCAAAATCCGTTGAAAATGTCCTGAGGCTGTCCATATCCGTCCAAAGCGGCCTGATGGTACCAAGATCTATTTATAGCATTTTTATAGCGGCCTGAGGTTGCCTAGGTTTGTTGAAAGTGGCCTTAGGTTTTGAAGATCAGTTTATAGCGGCCTTAGGTTGCCTAGATCTGTTTTTAGCGGCCTGATGTTGCCAGAATCGATTTAAAGCGGCCTGAGGTTGCCAAGATTTGTTTAAAGCGGCCTGAGGTTGCCAAGATCTGTTGATAGCGACCTGAGGTTGCAAATGTCCGTTTATAGCGGCCTGGGGTTGCCAGAATCTGTTTATAGCGGCCTGAGGTTTGCAAGGTCTGTTTAAAGCGGCCTGGGTTACCAAAATCTGTTGAAAATGTCCTGAGGCTGCCCATATCCGTCCAAAGCGGCCTGACGGTGCCAAGATCTGTTTATAGCGGCCTGAGGTTGCTTAGATTTGTTGAAAGCGGTCTGAGTTTGCCAATTTCTGTCGAAAGCGGCCTTAGGTTGCCAAGATCTATTCATGGCGGCCTGACGTTGCCAAGATCCGTTTGAATTGACTGATTTAGCTTATTTTCAGCCTCAATTGGCGTAGATGACGAGCCTCCTTCCGTCCACCAGCTGTCACTAAGCACCCAAGTCCTGAAGTACACCTGCGGTTGTGGAAAGGGCTTTAGAAGGCATAGTGATCTCCACGAACATCTGTATACCGAGGTTTGATTGCATTTATTTACCATTTAGTCTGATTTTTAGCATTATTCCTCCAATTTTTCGCAGTGCACGCGTTGCCGCATCACAGTGAAAGCTATCCGGAACAACTACGTTTGCAGGTGGACATTTTTCTTTTGCAGAATTTTAAGTTTTTCTTCAGAATCTGCCGCAAATTCGTACATTCCTCGATGGATGATCATCTACGCGACCACTATCAGGACCGTAAGGGCACCAATGCCTTCATGGAGTGCCGTTCCTGCTATCGATCCTTCAGAAGTGAGTGTTTTTGGAATTTTGAGTTCTTGAATGCGGGCTTTGGGTGCCAGGATCAGTTTTACGCGGCCTTTATTTGTCAATAGGTCTATAGCGGCCATTGATTGTCAGAACATGTTTGAAGCGGCCTTTTGGTACCCAGTATCGAGTTGAAGCGTCTTTGGGTTACCAGAATCGATTTGTGTTGCGGCCTTTGGTTGCCAAAATAGTTTTTTAGCGGCCTTTGGTTGCAACGATCGATTTGAAGCGGCATTTGATTGCCAGAATCGGTTTGACGCTGTCATTGGGGGCCCGAATCGGTTTAAAGCGGCCTTTGGTTGTCCAGAATCAGTCTTAAGCGGCCTTTGGTAGCCAAAATCAGTTTGAAACGGCCTTTGCCTGCCGGAATCGATCCTTTGGTTGTCAGAATCGATTAGGAGCGGTCTTTGGCTCCCAGAATCGGGTTGAAGCGGCCTTTTGTTGCCACAATCGGTTTTTTACGGCCTATGGCTTCCAAAATGAAATCCAAGCGGTCTTTGGGGTTGCCAGATTCTATCTGAGGCGATTTTTGGCTGCCAAGATCGGCTTAGAGTGACCTTTTAAGTGTCCTTTCGTTGCCAGAATTCATTTAAGCGGCCGTTTGTTGCCAGAATATGTTCCGAGCGGCCTTTTGTTGCCAGTATCTATTTGAAGCGGCCTTTGGTTTCGAGAATTGGGTTGTCGCGGCCTATGGCTGCCAGAATCGTTTGCCGCGGTCTTTGGTTGCCAGAATAATAGTCTTTTAGCATCCGCTTTTCTTAGATTCATTGTAAGCTCAAACATGGGCGGTAGCCCGACAGTGACGGCGCGAGGTCTCGTCTAGAAGGATTTTGTTTAGAAGGATGGTTTCACTAAACTTCCCGTAGGCAATTTTTAAAGGGGAGGGGTCTCGCCACAACCGAAGTGACGGAGCTGTGCCCACGTAGGATTAAGCTTCATGTTTCAGCCATTTCGGAGGTGAGGGAGCACGAGAGACGTTCCCACTACGGCATGCGACAGAAGCCTCAGGGAAATTGGCCCTGCGAGTACTGCCACAAGGAATTCACTACCAGGCATGTGAGTAAGATTTTGTCCAGTTCTGTGGTAATTCTACCGTAATATTGAAAATGATCAGTTACCGTAACCCATTTAAACCACTGAAAATCACCGTAACATTGTAGTTTAATCCTTTTACTCCATTACAAATTGATTGATTTTTAGAACCGCGACATTCACCTGGTGACTCACGTGAACAGCTCCGTCGGAGGCATATGGGAGACCATCGCTCAGATGCAGGAACTCCTCACTGGTGAGTTTAATTCTATAGGGCCTAGTTGTCTCCGCCCTTTTTTATCGTGGCTCCGGGCTGGCCCGGACTTCAAAGTCGCCTTCGTTCGTTTTTATGCCCGTTTTCAGATCAAACCCTCGTGAATCAGTGCCCCATCTGCGACTCGGTCATGGGCAGCCGGAAGAGCTTCCGCCTGCACGTCATTCACAAACATCTCCTCCGCGACCCCAATCATTTCATCAGTAAGTGCTCTTTTTGAAGCCTTAAAAACTGCGCATTTTCAGCCTCAATGGGTCTGCCGACGGCCAGCCAGGTCCTGGCCGCTATGCGGTCCGGTGTGAAGAAGGAAGTAAAGCAGGAAGAGTCCGAAGGCCACGAGGAAGCGGGAAAGCACCCCCGCGAAGTGAAGACGGAACCCATCGATGAGTGAGGTAATGAGGGTTACGAAATTTGATTTTATTTTTCCCATAAGTTAGCCTAAAATAAGCTTGAGGGGGGTATCGCAGAGCAATCGTTAGAAGTGGCGGCCTTTGGGTGCCTAGCTTTGTTAGAAGCGGCCTTAGGTTGCTTAGTTCTGTGAGAAGCCGCCTGAGGTTGCCTAGATTATTCAGAGGCGGCCTGAGGTCACGTAGCTTTGTGAGAAACGGCCTGAGGTTGCCTAGTCTTGTCATAAGCGGTCTGAGGATGTCTATATTTTACTATGAGCGGGCTATGGCCTGAGGTTTGTCATAAGCGGCCTTATGTTGCCTAGTTTTTAGAAGTGGCCTCCTTTGGAAAAAAGGTTGTCTAGTTCTGTTTATAGCGGTCTGAGGTTGCTTATCTTTGTTATAAGCGGCCTGAGGTTGTCTAGGTTTGTCATAAGCGGCCTTAGGTTGTCCGACTTTGTCATAAGGGGCCTGAGGTTGCTTATGTTTGTCAGAAGCGGTCTGAAATTGCCTAACTTCGTTTAAAGCGGCCTGAGGTTGCCTAACTTTGTTAGAAGCGGCCTGAGGTTGCCTAGATTTGCTCGAAGCGGCCTCAGGTTGTGTAGATTTGCCCGAATCGGCCGGATGTTGCCTAGCGTTGTTATGAGTACCCTTAAGTTACCTGGCTCTGTTAGAAGCGGCCTGAGGTTCCCTAGCTTTCTTTAAAGCGGCTTGAGGTTCAGTTTTAAGAAACGCGGCCTTAGGTTGCCTAGTGTTGTTAGAAGCAGCCCGGGTTTGCCTTTTTTGTGGCAGGTATCCTGGAAACCCTTTTGCCTATTCTATTTCTAAAAAAATCTTTGTTAACCATTCGTTTCCAGGCCCCTCTGTCGTCTCTCCATCGCAACCGTCGTTTTAGTCCCCTCTTATTTATCTATTTATCCGCTATTGATTAGCGTTTGTATATTGTACAAAGTGATCCCACCTCCCCCAGTATCTCTATTTTACCTGAATGAATTCACCCGCTGTTGAACAGCCCTTCGTTTTAGTCCACTAGCCATACCTTCTGCTTTTAGTCCGACTAATTCACTTTTGGGTACCTTGCGATGACGTCTCGTCTAGCCTTAGTATGTGATATTGTCTTTTTTCTTTCTTCTCTGCCCTGCGTTTTGTAGATTTTTGTGTTCTTTTCAGGAAGTGTCCCTAATAAAGTGGTGACGGTATGCAATGTTTAAAGGGACAGTCAGACGGGTTTTACAACACTAGCTCAATTAAGGGAAAAATTTGCTGACCTTGGAAATATATATGACTATGGGTGAAAAAAATACCGTTTTCGAGTAAATACGCTTCAAAGTCGCAAAAACGGGTCTACGCCTACAGATTTGTAGACGGGCAGTACGCCCAGCGTGTCCGGCATTTACAAAGCATGCTAATGAGCCAAAATTCATTCAATTTGGATGAGGCAGTCCTGGAAATGAGAGTGCGAGACAATTTAGCATAGTTAATTCGCATATTTTCCGACCGTACGATCGAAAATGAAAAGAAAAGCCCCTTTACTGCCCCTTTAAGACATCGTCTCAGGTAAACTTTAGAAGTCACTGTTTGTTTTGCTTCATAAAACGCCATTTTTCGACATTTGACTTTAAAAAAACGCGCGAAAAGTGACCCTAATCATTGAATTCTACGTTTCTTTGCGCGTGGAAAACCTATTCTGATGTTGAAATTATCTGCAGTCTATCACGCTGAAATTGCGTTTGAAAGTGAACATCGATTCGATCAGGAGAAATTTCATTTTTGGTAGGTCAGAAAAATTATTTTTTTTTAAACTTCTTCAATTTATCCTAAAAAATGTTTTATCAGGAAAAAGTTCACTTTTGCTAGGTAAAAATTTTTTTCAAATCAAAAAATTTTTTGTACCTAACTAAACTCGGGGTTCTCAAATGACGGGCCAGGCCGAGGGATTTTTGGAACAGCCTGGCCCGGTCGGCCCGGGTATGAAAAATTAAATTTTATTCTTTGTATAAATCGGTACAAAATTTTTTAAAACTGTTTTAAATTACATATTAAAGGGGCAGTAAGGAGGCTTTTCACTTCACCTTCGATCGGCTACGGTCGGAAATTATGCGAATTTAACTATGCTAAATTTTCTCGCACCTTCCTCATTTCCACTGCTCTCTCAGCCAATTAGGATGAAATTTAGCTCATTAGCCTGTCTTGTAAATGCCGGACACGCAGGGCGTACTGGCCGTCTACAAATCTGTAGACGGAGACCCGTTTTTGAAGACTTTGAAGCGTATTTTCTCGAAAACGGTAAATTTGTGACCCCTAGTTATATACATTTTCATGATCAGCGAATTTTTCTAATTGCCAATGTTGTAAAACCCTAATTGAGCCAATGTTGTAAAACCCGTCTGACTGTCCCTTTAATGTTTGTTACTAATATTTAAGTCAATATTAATTGAACAAAAAAGAATGTCACCGACCGGGATCGAACCCAGGTCGTGTGGGTGGCAATCTGACTGGGTGGTCCAGGGTAAAAGGAGGCCAACCGGGCCGACCCGGCTCGTGAGAACCGACTAAACTTACCAGAAAAACCGCGTTTCCAATAATTTTGACCATTTTTACGATATTACAGTACCCTACCGTAACCCAGATTTTAAAAAAATCGATATCGACTTATAACTTTCAAGATTTCGTACATTGGTCTTACTATTAGAAGAGTTGTTGACCAAATTTGAGCCGACTCTGGCTCCTTTTAAAAAATCGCTAACAATCGGGCCCAGGATGGAGGCCGGCCTGGGCCAGATTATTTGCGATTTTATGATCGAAGAGTGGTATTGATAAGCCCCACACCGAGTTATCAAGCCCCACACAGTTCTAAAAGTAAACGTTTTCGCTTCGAAACACTTCATGGCGAAATCTTCGCAGCGCATAAATTCAGTTTCACACGGTGGATTTAGCACGATTCGCAGAAGATGCGCTAACAAAACAGGAAATAAATATCTATTTATTGAGGTAACAAGGGTGAACAATGTGTGTAATAGCAACTACCCGCATGGCAATAAACGATTAGGTGAATCAAAAGGCCTTCGACGAGAGCACGCGGCAGTCGAGGGATCCGTCGTCGCCGACCTCCAGATTCAGTTCCTGGAGCCAGTCGAGCAGCTCACTCTCCTCCATCGACAGAAGCTGCGACACCTTCGAAACGGGAACCGTCTGGCGATATCTGAAAGAAACCGATGAACTTTAAGGTTTGAAATATAAGGTTTATGGCTTTAAAATACAGGAGATCAATGTAACCAACCACGGCAAAATCGCGGGCCGGGCCGAGAAAATTTGGGAACGGGCCGGCCCGTTGCCATGGTTGAATGTAACCCTCCCCCTACCCTATCACATCTTAAATCTGCCGCAAATGACCATAGTTATCCATGAAGAATATCCAAAAGATGCTCTAATGAGCCGTTCGCAGTTTCACAAAAAGTTGAACTTTTTAGATTCATGACTTAATCTTTCACTTAAGCACGCTGAAACGCATTGTATTGTGGGAGTTTCGCTTAACATTGAGGCATCTTAAATAACCCCCCCCACCTTCCGAACACAATAATTGGTGGGACACTTACATAGGGAGGATCTGTTAATTACCCACCCTTAAAAATAAGTAAACAAGAAGTAGCACGCCCCATCACCAAGTCGGCCCGTTTACCCGGACCACTGTCAGATTGCCACGCACACGACCAGGGTTCGATCCCGGTCGGTGACATTCTTTTTTGTACGACTGATATTGACTTATATGTTAGTAACAAACATTATTTAGCCTATAAAAATATTGTACCAATTTATACAAACTGCAAAACGTTATTTTTCATAACCGGGTCGTCTCAAAAACTCCCTCTGCCGGGCCGTCATTTGAGAGTCTCGTGAACTACATCTTTTGACAATCAATTACCCCAATATATGGACTCAATCGTTATAGGACCCAAACTCACGCTTGAAAGACGGTCTTAAGGGCCCGTTTCCTCTCCCGTTCCACGAAGAGATCCATCAAAAAGGCACACATTTTCGGCGCTCCCTGAAAATGAGGCATTACACTTGGCGAAGAAGATAATAACGAACCTCGAATAGCTTGAACAGCTGGCTGTAGTTGTTAAAGTTGACTGCCCGCCTCACTTTCATGGCGAAAACCACACAATCGTCGTGCTTGACTTTGTCCGACATACCTGCAAGAGGGGTTAAAGAGGGTTTCAGAGAGAGAGAGAGAGAGAGAGAGAGAGAGAGAGAGAGAGAGAGAGAGAGATATATATATATATATATATATATATATATATATATATATATATATATATATATATATAAATAAATAGATATATACAGAGTTGCCGAGAGGAGACAGCAGAATTCCCAAATGACGGCGGCCCGAGCCGAGGGATTTTTTGGGACGGCCCGGTTAGAAAAAAATATATTTTAAATTTTGTATAAATCGATACAACTTTTAAAAAAACGGCTTTAAAAAATTTAATAATGTTTTTTATTACCATTTAAGTCAATATTAATTGTACAAAAATAATGTCACCGACCGGGATCGAACCCTGGTCGTGTGGGTGGCAATCTGTTTGGGTGGTCAGAGTAAACGGGCCGACCAAAATTTTACAAATGGCCCGAGGACTCCGGGAGAGAAGAGATAAAGAGAGAGAGAGAGAGAGAGAGAGAGAGAGAGAGAGAGAGAAGAGAGAGCTACCTTTAAGGAGAGTCGAAATATCGAGAGAATTATCCATTGCAATATAGTAGAGCAAGCGATAGGCCACAAACTCGGCCTGGTTTTCACAATCTTCCACTTCGGAATAAAGCAGCTTCAGCTGACTCTGACACTGAAAAAGGGAGATACCGTAACCAAAACTACAAACTACAAACCTTGTTGAACTCCTCTCGATCCTTGTACTCCAAAGAGATCCTGGCGTTGATTTCGTAAACTTGAACGGTGAAGTGGTTTCTGACCCTTTGAACCGTCAAATCTTGTCTGAAACCATACGTAATTTACATATGCTAATTAGCTTGCCTGATCGACCTCAGCTGGTCGCTCAGGTAGCGGTACTCGGTCTTGGCCTGGTACTTGCGCTTCACATTCTCCAGGGACTTGACCAGAACCTCAGGGGGGCGGACTTGGCTGGGATCGGGAGCCTGGAAAAGGAAACGTCAATTACGCCGAAGGAAAAAATCCATTGGTTTACAGGTTGTATAAATTTTTCAGTGGTGTCTACCTAAATATGTCTACCCAAAGCTTAATGAGCAACTCACTCAAGGCCAATAAGACACGGAATGTGGCACCTATGCCTGGGCAGGAAGCTTTTGGGGCATAGGTGGATATAACGTTAACAAAAAATTGGGTGGGGCTTTCGTTGCGTCCGAGGCACCATTTAGGGGGACTTACGAATCGAGCCCCAAACGCTCCCCATCCAGCCATGTTTTGAGGGTTCGACGTGTAACCCCCCCTCAATGGTGCGCCGGAGGCCATGCAAGTTCTCATTGATTTTTTTTTTGTTAACATTTTCAACCAAACGCCGACATACGTTGGTACCACAATAACCTGATATTCACCTAGGGATGCACCCCTCAGGGATGCAAGTCTTCGTTTTGGAGGTATGCCCCTCTTTAAACATATTTTTTCCAGGTATTCGGGGCTCGAGACCATATTTTCTGTGCGCAACGCAGGCCACCCACACCTTAAATTGGGCTAATCATGTTGTAAAATTCCGAGTGTAATGTCTAAATTTACTGATACCAAAATATTATGTGAGCACGTTTTTCGACACTTCCGGGATGCAGGGCTGACATAAGGCCGGGCCCGGACCGAACCCGGGTCCGCCTTCGCATTTCCCCCCTTTAGTATATTTTTCCGAGAGCGGGCCGGCCCGCTCTCACAAGATCGGGCAAGGCCCTCAAATTGATTAGCTCTGCCTGGATGTGTTTGGAGAGATGATCATAGGAGCCCTGGAACCCAATTTAAAGTATGCCCACTGGACTCGATTTTACCGGGCCACTGTGTGGACTAATGGTCTTGAGACCCCCTAACTCACCGAAGTCAATCTGAAGAAGCTCTTTTCGATGTTCTGACAGGTTCCTCTCACCAGTCGAACCCTAACAGGCTTTTGGACACTGGCCTGAGAGGCCTTCTCCAGGTCGTCTGCGAATCTCCTCGCCCTCTCTTCCTTCCTAAACCCCACTTTTCAGTCCAAAGCTTCTTCTGAAGCCCCTACCTTCCCACATCGTGCTCAATGGACCACTTCTTCTGCTTCGCCTGTTGATTCTCCTCCTGTCGCTTTCTCTTCGCCTCCTTCGCCTCAGCCTTCTTCTGTTTCTTCGTCATCTTCCTCGCCGGCGGGGGAGAGACCTAAAATTTCATTTTGTTGGGGGGAATGGGCCGCAAAGCGGCAAGGGAAAAGTTGGTTGGGTTGGGGGAATGGGCACCTGTACACTGATCGCAGAATCTGAGCTAGAACTGTTGCGCCTTCCGCGCTTTGAATCGACGCCCTCGCTACGCGTCGGCGGACTCGGGTTTCGCTTGTTCCGCCCGTAGTCTCTGCCCTTGCCCGGCGTGTTCTGCTGGTGCAATCGCAACTCGGCCACCGGCGTCCACATGCCCCCGGGCAGCTGGTAGTTCCGCTCCTGGGGCAGTGGTTCACGGTCCCAGTTCACGGCGTTCACGGTCCCCGCGTCCATCAGAGGCTTCAGACGCTTCTGAAGATATTCCTGAACCTTCTGCTTGTCGTCGGCGTCCTGCGCAGCCAGGAAGGCACGCTCCACGTAGCGTCTGAAAAGAAGAAAGTAAGAAAACGTTTAAAAAAAGGACGTTTGGAATCTAAGGCGCGCGCTATCACTTGAATGGTCACAAGTTTACTCCCTAGAAAAACATCGACCGGGATTTTCGGTTGAGGGGGCCGCCCCCTCAACCGAAAATTTTTTTCTTCAAGTTTTAGCCCCAAAAAGTCATTTACGTAGTCGTAAGCAAGCATGGCTCCGGGCCGGCCCGCAAATTTTTTTCTTGGCCCGGGCCGAGACACAATTTTTCGAAAACGTAAAAAAAGTTTCTCCTTTTGAAATGTACTAGAATTTAGTTTCTAGAATAAAAAAAAGCAAAACCACAAAGGCAAAAAAGTTTTGACGACGGGGGATCGAACTGGGGTCACTTTGGTTTGCCAGTCCAACAACCCCTTATCCACTCGGCCATGGATTACGTTAAAAAATTATATAGGGTAGTTGGAATCCTCCTACTAGGGAAAAATTCAGTTAAGCCCCCCACCCTAGTATGGCCCCCCACGCTCGGTTTGGCCCCCTAATCAATGCGAATTTGTGAACTTTCGTAGGTGGGGGGCGTAACTGAATTATGTATCCAGGGGTGTTTATCTGAATTCAGTTTAACCCCCCGCAATTGAAATGGGGAGCTTAACTAGTCTACCCGGAACTTCTTCAGATAAACCCCCCGTATAATTCAGTTATGCCCCCCATACGAATACTTCAGTTAAACCCCCCCCCCCAGCAATTCAGTTAAACACCCCATCTAATTCAGTTATGCCCCCCATATGAACAATTTAGGTAAATTAAAAATTCACACCGAAAGGTACGATTAAAATTCTAAGCAGACGTATTATCGGTTATTTCTTAGTCTTTTAGCCAAGTTTAGAAAAAATAAATAGTTCAATCAATAAAAAATGCCCGTGGTGTATAACTCAAATGAGGAAAACGTAATAGAACGATAAAATGTATGTAAACAACAAAATTAGGTAAATATTAATAGTATTAATTGATTTTAACTAAACATAACACTATTAAAAAAGATAATAAAAACAATAAAAGTGAAATAAAATTCAAAATCCTAAAAACACAAATTTAGCTGCGTACACTAATAAAGCGTTGGGAATTGGATACTCAGTTATGGGGGGCTTAAATGAATTTGGTGGGGGTGTTTATCTGAATTACCTATCCGGCACCTGAAGTGGGGTGCTCAACTGAATTGTCTGGGGGGCCAAACCGAGCGGCTATTTTGGGGGGCGCAACTGAATTGGCTGGGGGGTTTAACTGAATTTCCCCCATCCTCCTTTAAACTTTATCTTTTGCACATTAAGAACTATGTTTTCCAACAAAAAGAATGGAAAAATATTAATCTTAAAAGGAGTTACATAAAAAATAACTTTATCAAAAATTCACGGGCCGGCCCGCTCAGAAAATTTCTCGGCCCGGCATACCTGGACACGGTAAGGAGGGGGCCTCAAAAAGTAAGGTCCCGCAAGTAGGAGGAGCGGCCAAAAATTGAGAACCCCTTATTATACAAGACCCCCACAACAAACTAATCTCAAAAACCAAGGACCCGCAAGCCCCACGTGTCCAGGTATGCGGGCCAAGCATGGCAACGGGCCGGCCCGCTCCAAAATTTTTCACGGCCCGGCCCGACCTGGCCCGGCCCGGGCCGGCCCGACTCAACCGAAAATTTATGCCTTTTTTCAATGTAAAAATCAAAGAAAACGAAAAAAAAAATTTTCGGGCCGGCCCGCTTCAAAATTTTTCTCGGCCCGGCCCGGCCCCAAATTTTACCATGCTTGATGCGAGCTGGCCCTTGATTTTGCCATGCTTGGTCGTAAGCACATTACGCCCTGGTATGGCCCAATTTTGGGTAACCTTCTTTAACTCGAATTTTTAAGCTGGATTTGACAAAAACAATTCCTGAAGAATTGGATTTAGCGTCTACCCCCCCCCCCCCCCCCCTTAAACTGGTCTACCTTCACCCTGTACAAAAACTGGGTAAAGGCAAATTGCGAAACCCCCACCGCCGCGGCTCGCAGAGGTTGGCCACGTAAGGCGATGGTTCAATGGGTAGGCGTATCTGCGAATCTTACACGCCTGGTGACACCATAGCACACCAGCAACGAGGCTCAACCCCCGTCAGGAGATTAACCGATAGTTTCCCGCAGCTCCTATTCAATGCACAGCCATATCTGGACATGGATCATTCTCTGGACAGGGAATGTTGGAGGGCTCGATGCGTAAGCCCTCAAAATGTTGTCTAGAAGACAACATTTGCCCCCATTAAATTTGCGTTACCATTTTCAAACGGTGATGCGTTTGATAGTCGGCCGTGATCTGCTGAGCGGAGAGACCTACTGGAACCAGTAATCACCCCCTGATTGTACCCTAGAATTCAATTTTTTTTTTTCGAATACGCTGGTTTCTGAACCATGACAGATGTCTACATATCCTTTAAATATTATTTTTTTTGTTTGTAATTTCGTGGTAGGACACAATTGTGATTGCGGTTTGAGCGGTTTAATTTAAATACAGTAAAAAATTCCCCGACGATTTTTTAGACCCATGTGGTCCCCCCCCCCCCTTATGTGCTTTTTTTCCTCAAAAATAAAAGCCGGCCACGTATGATTTTTACTCGCAGATTGCAATTACTGTGCTTAAAATAAAAACATTTTACACATTTCAGGCCTAGTTCTTTTAAACCATCTCAGTTGCCAATTTAGTCCTTTAAAGGTGCCTTTTTTAAAGATTTAATGAACAATTTTTAAACAACTCACCGCGTGCTCTCCGGCATCATCCCCAGCCCGGCGGCTGCGGCGGGAGCCGAACCGACGGGCGGCGCAAAGGTCGCATTCTTCTGAGGCACAAAACTAGAACTAAGCGGCGTGGGCAGTCGGTTGTTCCCTCCGACCGTGAACGGCTGAAACTTCTTCGCCTGCTGCTGTTGCGGGAGGCCAGGGGGCTTGTTCCACGGCTGCTGCGGCTGCTGCCAGCCGGGGCCATTGTTCCTCTGTTGCTGCTGCTGCCATTGTTGCTGGTTGTTCTTCTTTTTCTGCTGCTGCTGCCAGGGCGGAGGCTGGTTGAACTGCTGGTTACCGTAGGGAGGAGGGACAGCGGAGAAGGAGGGCTGGGGAGGAGTGGGAAGACCCATACCGTATTGCTGGCCCAGCCACGGAAAGAACTGAGGCGCGTGAGGCGGAGGAGGAGCTGATGCTTCGGGCTTCTTCGTCGCAAACTGAAACGGAAAAGTTTAAATAAGAGTTTAATACGGATATTGACACGTTAAAGAAAACAGTATTAAAGCATGGTCCGATAACCTTAGGCTGCTTCCAACGGATTAAGGTCGCCTCAGGCCGCTTCACATGGATTAAGATAGGCTCAGGTCGCTTCAAATAGATGAAGGTAACCTTAGGCCGCTTCAAACAGATAAAGGTAGCCTAAGACCGCTTCAAAGAGATGAAGGTAGGCTCAGGCAGCTTCAAATAAATGAAGGTAGCCTCAGGCCGCTTCAAACGGCTTCATACAGCCAAAAGCCGCTTCATCTAAACACGGATCATGGCAACCTAATGCCGCTTTAAATTAAAATGGATAAGATCAAATCTTTTTGCGCATAATTTAAATCTCGGGCATTATTAAGCACTAAAATGACGATGGTTATAATTTAAGGGACTAAAATAAGCTGTAAATATAATTTAAAGAACTAAAATGAGTAGTTTCAGCAATTTAAGAGATAAAAAGGGTATCTGATGCAATTTAAAGTACTAATATGCGCAGTTGTCGCAATTTTGCGGACTAAAATGAGTAAGGACAATTTAAAGGACTAAAATGTTGCGGCATTTCAACGTAGTTGCAGCATTTCAACAATTAAAAGGACTAACAACAGATTTTCCGGCATTTTTGGCAACTTTTAGAATCCTATTTAAAAAGAGACGTTAACGGATTTCACATTTTAGTATTTCCCTATATATTTACGTCACCTGCACATCCAAAGTGCCGTTTAGACAATCTACATTTAATACTCAGTCGAAGACTCGTTTAACCAATGTGAAATGAAGTCAAAAATTTCAGATCCCTTACCTTCTGAAGAGCTTTCTGGGCATTTTGCCAGGCGGCGTTTCCAACGGCAGACGACGGCGGCCCGTTCATTGGAACAGGAATCGACGATAGATCACTAAAAGATAAAAAAATAAATACCAGAATGAATATAAAAAGTGACAAAAAGAAAATATAAAATGAATAAACACGCACCTATCCATTATGCACGAAAAATACCCTTCGTTGAAAGATCGGCAGGAACTGATTTCTGGAAAGCAAAGTTGTTTCGAATTATTCGGGACACAGATAGAAAAATGAACAGAATCGCAAAAATGAAAAAAGCGAAATCTTGGAAAACGGGAAAACGCGGCAACAGTTGGTGGAACGGCCCACGTGCCGTAATCGACAAAGCTCGGCGAAGAAATGTGGGCGGGGCTACACAATCGTTGCGGGACCTTATATTTAACCAACCTTTGGGTAGAACAGCAGGTGAAATGGGATTGGGGAGTGGAAATGGGCTATTTTGAGTGGTGAGTTGCATATTAAAGTAGTTTAAATAATGCGTAACGTGGGGAAACAATTTTATCACGCCTCTGAACACTTTTGGTGCCGACGAACAAGCTAAAAATTGAAAAAGGGCACATCAGAATTTTCTGGCGTTGTGTTTGGCTTTCTGAGGCAAAAGCGCATATAAAAGCGGTTACTGGTGCAGAAACAGAATATGTTTGGGAAAATCGGAGAAACATCGGCTTTTATTTTCAAAAAGTTCACATTTAGGTCAGATATTCAGGCTAAGGCTTGCCAATGTTCGCAGCCTTTCCTATTTCATTTCCACTTTCAAATCGTTTTCGCTGATTTTTCACCTCTTTACCATTTCTTTATGATTTATAGTCGTAACTCTTTCTTTCGCAGGTTTCACGGAAGGAGCCGACTTCCACCCCACACTTCGAGAAAATGGCCCATGTTCACCCGCTTTCGCTTATTCTTCGGATCTCTAGATGTGCAGGTTGGTCCAGAATTCGTTTGTCGTATAAGGTTTACGGATGAATGTTGGGTGGGACACGCACACGCACACGCACACGCACACGCACACGCACACGCACACGCACACGCACACGCACACGCACACGCACACGCACACGCACACGCACACGCACACGCACACGCACACGCACACGCACACGCACACGCACACGCACACGCACACGCACACGCACACGCACACGCACACGCTCACTCACACTCACACTCACTCACACTCACTCACACTCACTCACACTCACTCACACTCACTCACACTCACTCACACTCACTCACACTCACTCACACTCACTCACACTCACTCACACTCACTCACACTCACTCACACTCACTCACACTCACTCACACTCACTCACACTCACTCACACTCACTCACACTCACTCACACTCACTCACACTCACTCACACTCACTCACACTCACTCACACTCACTCACACTCACTCACACTCACTCACACTCACTCACACTCACTCACACTCACTCACACTCACTCACACTCACTCACACTCACTCACACTCACTCACACTCACTCACACTCACTCACACTCACTCACACTCACTCACACTCACTCACACTCACTCACACTCACTCACACTCACTCACACTCACTCACACTCACTCACACTCACTCACACTCACTCACACTCACTCACACTCACTCACACTCACTCACACTCACTCACACTCACTCACACTCACTCACACTCACTCACACTCACTCACACTCACTCACACTCACTCACACTCACTCACACTCACTCACACTCACTCACACTCACACTCACTCACACTCACTCACACTCACTCACACTCACTCACGCTCTCACACTCTCACACTCACGCTCTCACACTCACACTCACTCACACTCACTCACACTCACTCACACTCACTCACACTCACTCACACTCACTCACGCTCTCACACTCTCACACTCACGCTCTCACACTCACACTCTCACACTCACATTCTCTCAAAGAATTCCCAATGCGGCACGTTTTCTTTTCCATCTAGTCCAAAATTCCTCCACCTGGATCCTTCCTCGTTCGCCCAGTTGCTTCGGCGTTGCTTCGAACTGAGGCGGGCCTTATGAATATTTCAGTGGTCCGGCGCCACCTCAGCTTTGTCCCTTCATTAGCTGCGCAACCACTTGCTCCGCTAATGTCGTCGCCGTCTGTTTTGTCGTCGTCTCTCTGTTTTGTGCAAGCTTCTCCATCCTCTCTGGGAACTCGTCGAAGTAAAGAAAAACAAATCGTGGGAAAGCCGGCTGTGGCTGAACAGAAGCCCCGTCTCATAATCCGCCTTATCACAAAATAATGCTAGCATCGGATTGTGATTCATTCCCTCCCGAGTTCAAAAGCTTATTTTTAAGACGAAGAACGTGTGGAAGACGTACGTGCCAATAGCAAGCCTAGAAAACCTTCAAGTATCTGATCGTACAACCACAGTTCTACCGCACATTTAGACAAGAACACGCGCCAGATCAAGCAATTACAGTATCCACTAACCTTCCAATAATGCGGCTTTCAAATCCATTTCGATTTAAGCGGCTCCTCGCTGTGTTGAGCAAACATGGTAGTGTATTTCCACCTATTATAGCTCCAAGGAGAGCCTGCAGTGTTTATAAGCTGCGCTTACGGCTCATATGCAGCGCCACGGTAGTGCAGTGCATGCGGCGGCGCTCAGTGCATGCGGCGGGGGTTCGACACCGCGTACCCGCACCACCACAGCAAAAGCTCTGGACGTTCGCCTCCCCTAATAACCCTTTCCCGCAAAAAGGTATATATTTCGGAAACTTTTAGGCGTTGTTCATTTTCGGCTGGGGGCAAGCATGGCAAAATTTGGGGCCGGGCCGAGAAAAATTTTGCCGGCCCGGGCCGGCCCGAAAATTTTTTTTTCGTTTTTTTTTTTTTTCATTTTTACATTGAAAAAAGGCATAAATTTTCGGTTGAGTCGGGCCGGGCCGTGAAAAATTTTGGAGCGGGCCGGCCCGGGCCGGCCCGTTGCCATGCTTGGCTGGGGGTGGTACGTTAGGTGACCGCTGGGTACTGTCGATTTTCGAAATACTCCGAATCACTTTTATGTATAAGTCATTTTGTAGCAAATTTAATTTCCAGAAACATTCTTAATTAGCCAAAACCGTAAAACTGAAAGCGAAAAAAGTTTTTGCGCAAAAACTGAAAAATTTGCCATTTTTGGGATGTTTTGGGTATTTTCGCAAAACTTTAAAAAAATAAAAAACGATAAACGGCTAATTTGGGTAAAGACACGTTATCTGAGCAGTGGGCAACTCCCGGTCAGAATGAAATCTGATTGAGCTGAAATGCTAACTGTGGACTATCTATGACCATTTAAGCCCAAAATCACTTTGGTTTCGGAAGTTTTAATTTTACAGCAAAAAAATGGAACGATGTCCTGACATGTCATAACCCTCTTCAACGTGGGCTGCACATTGAATCGTTTTCCAATCTGAATCATCTGTGATTTTACCCAAAAACGGGCTTTTTGGGGTAAATTTTCACGTTAAAACAGCTTTCTAGATATGTAACCGCTCAAAATTTGCGACTTTTAACATTTTGTCCTTACCAAAATCTTAAGCGAAATTTTAAACAGTTATAGACAATTTTAAAGTGAAATTCTAGTTTGACGTTAGAAAAGCATTTTTTCAGTAAATATTACCAAAAAAATGAGCCCATCCACTACTTTATCGGGCCACGTTGAAGGAAGTTATGGCATGTAAGGTCGTCGTTCCATTATTTCGCTGTAAAATTGAAACTTCCGGAACTAAAGTGATTTTTGGAATAAATAGGTCCTAGATCACAGTTAACATTAAAGCCGAATGGGAGGCAAAAAATTATCTGACCGGGTGGTGGGCCCGCTGCTCGAACATATGAGAAAGCGTGTCTTAACTGATTAAAAAAAGTTATGTTTCGTTGTTCGGTTAATGAAAATTTAAAAAAAAATATTTACTCATAAACCATTCAAATTGTTTTCTTTCGCACTTTGTTACCGAAGCGAGAACACCTTTGACCGCAAAGCGGCCTATGCGGTTGTATGAAAAAACCGAACCCCAAAGGGCGAGACGGGGCTTTTGTATATCAATATGGACCTACATGAATGTCATAATGGACCGGGCCGGCCCGTTTCCAGCGAAATATGTCACCAATCTTGTGAGAACAATGGTTTCGGGTGAAAAAGCGGATGGGTTCCTTTGGCCCTTCCTCCCCTCTCTCGGTCCACTCCCGCCCTCCGGTCGCCGCGGTGACAGCCAATCCATCTGCGCCTGTCGTCCTCCCGTCGTTTTTGAACTCCTCTCATTGTCTTTTCCAACTTTCGCCTCCCTTCGTTACCGTTTTCCTAAGAAATAGCTATTTTACGGCCGCTTGCAAGCGAAGTCCACTAAGAAAAAGGCTCGTTGTTGAGGAGTGGGGCATTTTTGGCGCGGCAGCTGCTGCCTCTGCCACACCAGTTCATAATGCACTCTTCAACACAACATGAGCTGGCGAAAACGCCTCGGGACAGCCGGCTGGCAGATGGGTCCCCTTTATGTGTGTGTATGTGCGGCCAGAGCACCGGTAGCGCATGTTCTCTGTTTGTGCTTAGCAGTGCATTAAATATTGTCGGCTCACGATCGGACGCGTCTTGATGACCGAAGAGAGAGAGAGAGAGAGAGACAGAGAGAGACAGAGAGACAGAGAGACAGAGAGACAGAGACAGAGATAGAGACAGAGACAGAGACAGAGACAGAGACAGAGACAGAGACAGGGGCAGAGGCAGAGGCAGAGACAGAGACAGAGACAGAGACAGAGACAGAGACAGAGACAGAGACAGAGACAGAGACAGAGACAGAGGCAGAGACAGAGACAGAGGCAGAGACAGAGACAGAGACAGAGACAGAGGCAGAGATAGAGACAGAGGCAGAGACAGAGACCTCTCTCTCTCTCTCTCTCTCTCTCTCTCTCTCTCTCTCTCTCTCTCTCTCTCATTGCCATTTTGGCGCCAAACGAACATTACCGTATCACATAAGTGTATGTAGGGCCTCTCTCACCCAATTGCAGCTGTGGGGCAGACGTCGCGGCGCCCGAGGCATATTTGGCGATTTTCGGATGCAATTCGGGAGGAGAGAGTGTTCCAGAGGAAGAGGCGGTATTTGTGAGGTGAAGAGTATTTGTGAGCGTTTGACGACGCTTCTTCAATCGAAAATACTGACTAATTACATTGAGAAAAACGCATTCATGCATGCCGGTCAGGCGCGATTATATCCTTCATATGCTTTTTCTTGAGAGGAAATCTCTCTCTCTCTCTCTCTCTCTCTCTCTCTCTCTCTCTCTCTCTCTAAAACCTCAACTTTCTCATCCCTCTCACGCCAATCGCCCGAAGTGGTGGCTGTTCCCCGAATCCCTCTCGGGATAAGCCGTCCCCGATTAGTCCCCCCTCTCCCCTCTCCCCTTCGTCTTTTCCTATATTTCTCCCTCTTTTCACTCAGTTAATTATCAGTAGTTTTTCGCCTCCGGCATCCGACAGATCGACGAATATCCGTTTAGAAGACGGAATTCGACGACGCCCGATGGCCCACCAATAAATAAACACTATGGGTCCGCCAGTAAACCTTTCTTCCGTTCCTCTAACGAACGCCTTACACTCTAAACAACAATATTTCTAATTTCTAGAGGCAGAGGGCCTATGGCCGATTTGGCCTCCCTAATTTCCTCTGACAAGGAGGGGCTGTTTTATAGACACGCCAACGGCATAATTTCCGGGATGCGGGTAGGCGCAAATAGAGAAAAAGTGAGTGAGAAAGTGAGTATGTGAGTGAGAAAGTGAAGATGTGAGTGAGAAAGTGAGTGAGTATGTGAGTGAGTGAGTGAGTGAGTGAGTGAGTGAGTGAGTGAGTGAGTGAGTGAGTGAGTGAGTGAGTGAGTGAGTGAGTGAGTGAGTGAGTGAGTGAATGAGTGAGTGAGTGAATGAGAAAGTGAGTGAATGAGAAAGTGAATAAGTGAGTGAGATCTTTTGAGACGAATATAGTCTGTAGTCCCTTCCCGGCTTCTCTTGTGGCTTCCTTGCTTTCCTCTGATCCTTCCGCCGTGGATTATTTGTCCCTGGGCCAATATTTGCCCTCAGCTGACCTCCCATCGCCTCGTTTTCGGTGCTGGAGCAAGCGACCACACACGACGGCCACTCACATGGCAAATACACCGTTCCTTTTACTACCCTTTCATTAAAGAATACCATTTCCCTGTTTGTACCTATTTGTTTCTAAAGAAAACACCGTAAACTGGGTCAACTACGAGTCAAATACGCAGATGTCGCCAAACGCAGTTCGACGAGTATCGCTTCTTATATTCGAACATATTTGAAAGCCGAATAAGTCGCATAACAGCACTTTTGTAAGCTTTCAGCACCATTCTGGCACAGTTCCAGTGCCTCCTCCCATTATCAGCTTCTGTTTGCGCAGCCCCTTGGCCGCGCCTGCGTCTGACACATCGATTGACTGACTGCATATACGAAAATTTCCCTCTGTCATGGTCCCTTTTATGAACCCATGCGTTCTTTCCGCCCTTTGCCTGTATCTACTTCTTATCAGTCCAAGTGTCAAGTCAGTGACAGCCGTCTTCCCCAGGGGGAGAGTACGGTGTTCGGCACTCCAGCCAGCCCACGAGTGCATTAGGCAGCCAATCTGACAATTAGTGCCGCTGTTTTGGCAGATTCTCGTCGAATACTCCTGACAGCTCTCTACTCTCTCCTATCTTTTCTCTGTCTCTCTGTCTCTCGGTCTATCTGTCTCTCGGTCTCTCTGTCTCTTTATATCTTTGTCTCTCTGTCTCTTTGTGTCTCCGTCTGTCACTTCTACCCTCTTTCTATCTCTTCTTTAACCTCTCTCGCTTTCTGTCTCCTCTACCCCCTTTCTGTCCTCTCTCTCTCTCTCTCTCTCTCTCTCTCTCTCTCTCTCTCTCCCTCTGTCTTTCTCTGTCTCCTCTACCCCCTCTCTCTCTCCTCTCTTTTTCTCTCTCTCCCTCTGTCTCTCTCTCTCTTTCTCTGATCTTTAGTATACAGTGCGTGAGTGTTCACGGCGACACGTGCTTCTCTCACAACGGGTGTCGGGTTTCGTGAGACAAGTGGTCGCCGCCGAACATCGCTGTAGCCTTGCTTCGTTTCTTCATTCGCCGCCCAGACAAACATTTCCCCTCTAACTCCTAAACCCACCATAAACCTTAAAATTTCACTTTACAACTGTATTTTCATTTTGTTAGCTCTTTTTGCCCAAGCCCCGCCCCCAAAACCACGCGCCATCTCCCCCGAGTGCCCTGAGGCACCCTGCGGTGCTTCTCCAATCCAACTGATGATAATCCAGCCATAATTGCTGTCATTTTCAATAGTCGTTCGTTTTTTCTCACTTTATCTCCCTTTTCCCTGTGGGGAAATGATGCGAGAGCACACTTGAGCAAACAACGCGACCAATCGATACCGCTATCTTATCGGTGCCGGGGACTCATTCGATTCCTCCAACTATTCTATCGTCTTAGTTTTGGTTCTAGAAGATGTTTTAAAATAATTTTGCCATATTTTTGTGTTTTATTGATTGAAATTTCGATTTTTGGGGTTTGGTATAGGCTGTGCGACCTGATACACCATCTTATCATTGTTAATGCGGTGTGAGCCTTCTTAAGACTGTCTTTTACTCGCGAATATGCGAATCTTTTGGAATTATTTTGATTTTTTCCACTATCTCTCTCTCTCTCTCACTCTATGTCACACTGTCTCTGTCTCTCTAATTGCTTTGACGCTGTTTGCTGCACGCTACCTTTTTCGCTCACTGTCGCATTCATTTTATCCTCTGTCTCTATCTCCTCCTCGGGGCGAAAACGTCTCTCTACCTCTCAATCTCTCTCCTCCTCCATCCAATGTCTCCCTTCTTTCTGCGCCTCCCCCTCGTCTTACCTCTCTGAGAGCTCTCTCCAATGCACCTTTGCCTATTCTCCGATGCCTATCTCGTTTGACGCATATTTCTCTCTCTCTCTCTCTCTCTCTCTCTCTCTCTCTATCTCTCTCTCTATCTCTCTGCCACACCCTCCCTCTCCCACCTATCCCCTCCCTTCATGTCTTGCTACCGCTTTTTGCCTCTTTTATCTGTCCACACACTCGCACACTTACACATTCTCTTCTCTCTCTCTCTCTCTCTCTCTCTCTCTCTCTCTCTTTCTCTCTATCTCTCTCTCTCTCTCTCTTATAGGCGCCCCCCTTTTCGAAAAAACCGCGCCGACACCGTACCCGCGCCCCATTTCTACAGTATCCGTTAAACTTGTGTGTTTTATCAAAGTTTCCCTTCGTTTCATCACTATTCCGATACAGTAATCTGATGACTATGCCCATTTTTACGACTCTTCCTAACACACACACACACACACACACACACACACACACACACACACACACACACACACACACACACACACACACACACACACACACACACACACACACACACACACACATACACACACACACACACACACACACACACATACACACACACACACACTCTCTCTCTCTCTCTCTCTCTCTCTCTCTCTCTCTTGATGTCTCCCTTTTTGGTATCTCTCCCTCCCTCAGTCTCCTCTTTCAGTTGTGCCATCGCGGGTCTCCGGGAGTCCTTCTTCAGCCTCCCCAATGGAATATAACGGGTCCTTCGTGCAGTACGGCGTCTTGCCTTCATCCGCCTACGCCGGCGCTCCCGTCACTCAGATGTATCCCTCTCCCAGGTACCTATTTCCCCCTTTTTTCTATTGAAGCATCATTTTAGCTCCCAAGCCGAGCACTCTGGCGATCCCTCTTCTTCGAATTCCCCTGGCTCCACTCCCTCCGTCAACCTCATTCTCACAATTCGTCTTCTGATGCAGGGAAAGGTAGTTTCCAGCCATTTAGGCCTTAGTTACCCTAAATTTTTCCAGGAAGTCGGCAGTATAATCGGAAAAAGAGGTGACCAAGTGAAGAAAATCAGAGAGGAATCGGGAGCTAAAGTGAACATTTCTGATGGGTCCTGTCCGGAACGCATTGTTACCGTAACCGGGAGCATTACCGTTATCAACAAGGCCTTTGAGATGATCTGCAACAAATTTGAAGAGGTAATTACATTTTCTTGGTTGTTTCGCGCGTGATAATTACTAATTTGAGTGGAAATGACATATTTACTAGAATTGCAACTGAAATTGACAGGTCTCATTGAAGTTGGCGCGCCCCATTCGCAATGTACGCCCCCTTTCGCAATTTACGCGCCCCATTCGCAATATCCGCGCCCCATTCGCAATATACATGCCGAGACCGTATCTGCGCCCCATTTCAACAGTAACTTGTTGATTTTGACATGTTTATTGTAATTGCATCTGAAATTGACATTCAATTTGGCACCTAGGGGCGAGTAAGCGCGCCCCATTCGCAAAATACGCGCCCTATTCGCAAAAAAACGCGCCGCACACGTACTCGCGCCCCATTTCAACAGTAACTTGTTGAATTTGACATGTTTACTGGAATTGCATCTGAAATTGACATTCAATTTGGCGCCTGGGGCGAGTAAACGCGCTCCGTCAACAATATACGCGCCCCATTCGCAATATTCGCGCCTGGACCGTATCCGCGCCTCATTTCTACAGTAATTCGTTGAATTTCAAACGGAATTTGTGTTTTTATCAAAGGCTCCCTTCGTTTCATCACTATTGTGATACAGTAATCTGATGACTCTGTCCATTTTTACGACTCTTCCTAACAGTTCATAGCTTTTTTCGTGATTTTACGAGGCCGTGTCTTGGAAAATGCGTCTTCCCCTCACTTCTCATCTTCTTTTCCCACTAATCGAACGGGAGGAAGTACTTTCCACGGCTGTTAATGCGTTTCGCGAGGCGGTCGTCTCGGGTTACTCTCGTGGATCCGGTGGCAGAAATGATAAAAGAGGGTCCGGGCATTGTTCAAAGAACCGGGTGGTCTGGGGGTCGAATCTAGGTTTCCAATTGGGTTAATGGATAAAAAGCTAAACGGAACGCACCGACGGGGATCGAACTTGCGTCGGTTGCGTGGGAAGAAAAACGCTTGTTGCTGCGCCACTTGTGCACATACTTAGTTGCGCATGCGCAGCCCTTACCTATTGCGTTTCCCACTCCGCTAACACTTTTCAAGCTTCTACGTCCTATTGGTCCCACCACGACAACTTTTCCTTTCAGGACATGCTCGCCCTGCCGAACTCCGTCTCCAAGCCACCCATCACGATGAGACTGATCGTGCCGGCCACCCAGTGTGGTTCACTCATCGGCAAAGGCGGTACGAAAATCAAAGAGATCCGAGAGGTAAGGAGGGGGGCCGCGAAGGGAGAGAGAGACATGGGGGCTCGTGGGCAAATATTTGGCTGTGTGCGCGACGACTACTCACGGCTTGTGCCATCAGCTGAAGAACGAAAACAGGGGAGGGAAGGGCACCTCGATTAGGGAAAATATTCTGGAAAGACAAGAATTTCTCAAAACATGTTAATATTAAGGTACAGTAACCATCTTTAAGAAAAAAGCAAAAGAATCAACCGCAGCGGGGATCGAACCAGGGTCCCGCGGGCGGGAGGCAAAACGCTAAACAGCTGCGCCATGCGCGCACTTGTACTTTTGTGCCGCGGGCGCCTTAAAACCTCCAATGCCCATCAATGCGCCATAAAACAGGCATTTAAATCGATTTTAAAATTAAACTAGATGAAATAAGCTTATCTTTCGGGTCTTAACACGTGGCGCGTGAGAAAGTGTACGAGTGTCGTGTTTCCCACCCAAGTGTAAGGTCACTCGCGACAGCCGCTGCTCTTTTTGCAGCCGCCGTGACGTGTGGACATTCCATTGACCGGAACAGATAGAGTTAAAGGACTAATAGGCCTAATGTTTAAAGGGCTAAGACGAATTTAAAGGTCTAATTGATTTCTTTCAGGCTACGGGAGCTTCGATCCAGGTGGCTTCTGAAATGCTGCCTCATTCGACGGAGAGGGCGGTTACTGTGTCCGGAACGGCCGATGCCATCATTCTGTGCATTCAACAAGTGGCCCAGATACTTCTCGAGGTACGACAGCAGCCGTCACCGGCAATCCGGCTAATTTCTTTCCTCTAATTGGCCGCTTGAGGGTCCTCAGACGGGCAATATTCGCGCCAGCTGAGGGGCCGACTGAGACAATTGGGTGGAAGGCGAGGGATGAACTCTTTTGAGGGGGTTTCCTATCTCTCTGTCTCTCTGTCTCTCTGTCTCTCTGTCTCTCTGTCTCTCTGTCTCTCTGTCTCTCTGTCTCTCTGTCTCTCTGTCTCTCTGTCTCTCTGTCTCTGTCTCTGTCTCTGTCTCTCTCTCTCTCTCTCTCTCTCTCTCTCTCTCTCGAATTTTGTGAGATTTATACACTCTAAAACAATCTAACATGAAAAAGCATAAACTGCAATACGCTTTTTAGATTCGCGGGATAAAAGTTGAATTTCGTGGGTTTTCCGCCTCATTTTGGATCATAACTTTTTCCCATTTGAGAAATCAAGTTTCATGTTAATTACAATCTTTGTCAGCGTAAAATTTCCAATCGATTGAATATTAACACATTGAATTTTCTTGTTTTTGAGAGTAGTTACAGTTTCTCGGAGAGAAGGTTACAGTACTCCGACCCAAAAAATCGATCATCGATTTGTCGTGGCATTTTCATGTTTTACTGTCCTAGATAGCATCAGCACAAACATTGAGTAAAATTGTCTTTGTAAAATTCATAGGGAAAAGGCCTCGTCATTTTTGGGCGCCAGGTTACGGTAGGCGTACTGTAAATTTTCAAATTGCTCCAAAATACCAACATGTATATATCAACCGATAGATAATTTTATTTACAAAAACATTGCCAATTAGGCCAACTGCTGTTTCTGATAAGATAAAAAAGTTCCGGCCAAAAAACTAGGGAAAATGATGATTTTCGGTGGTTTTCAACCTTTTTCTCGAAAACTTTCGAAAAACGGTAAGCACGGCAATTATTTTTTCCTGAAAATAGATATGATTCTACGTCATCGTGTAGATAATAGCGCATGAACATTGCTCACACGGGCGCGGGATCAGTTATGACGCGTCCGAAATGCGCATATTCACTCAGTTCCATTCGCACATATTTAAAAATCAAACAGTTCGCTAAAGAATGTACTCATTATTCAAAAATAGCCCCCCACAGGGAGTCCCCGATGTGGTACGGGTGCGAGGCGCAGGGGTCACGTCGTCTGACCCAGGCGGTTAGCGCACAATACGCCAAAATGGCATGTAAAACTCTCATAACTTCGTTCAGAATCAACTTTTCAACCTTCTGAAAAAAAGAATTTGAAAGAAAATTTTAAATTCATTTCAATTATTAAAAAAAACACCAATTTTCTTCAGTTAGAAGCTCTAATAAATCACCTTTCGCATCGCGCGCGCCACGCCGCTGGGGAGGGTAGCGCGGCGCCCTTTTCAAGGGACATTTTCGATTATAACTTTTTTTCGCACGCTTTTTGGTGAAAAACGAAAATAACTTTCTCGTGACAACTTTTTACGGGCTTTTCAATGAAATAAACCAACTGTTTGAATTCAAAAATCTTCTGTCGACTTTTTTTGAATCGAATATTGAAAAAATTTCTTTTTCAGGCCCCTCCAAAGGGAACCACCATTCCCTTCCAACCAAAGCCCACTTGGTCTAAGGCTTTGGTCGCTTCTGCCGCCCAGGCGGCCGCGGTTCAACAGCAACAGCTGGCCGCCCTCCTCCAGCAGCAGATGCTCCAACAGTCTTCTGTCGTCTACCCAGCTGATGTAAGTATCGATTTATTGATTTCCCACTTTTATGACTTTGCTTTTAACGTTTCCCCTAGACAGGCGGTCATTTCCATGTAGCATGTCTTAACTTCCCTTTGTCAACCTAATTCAATCAATTTTTGTTGCAATTCACTGTGAAGATAGCGAAAATCGATAATCGATTGTGGAAGTGACCGTCTGTGTATTGATTTCGTGCGTGTGTCCAGAGGTGAGTCCCGGAATGCCTCCCTCCCCCACGTCTCCCCCTCCTATCTTCTGTTTCAGCTCAGAGGCGCCGCCCTGCCTCCGTCCTTCGGGACCTACCTGCAGCCGGCTGCGATCCCTCAAGGTACTCCTTCCTCTCTCTCTCTCTCTCTCTTTCTCTCTCGCTCTCTCCCTTAGGTATACCGTAATCTCGTGCATGTCGCGTCGGGACCGCGCCTCCTCTCTGTCTTCAGTTCACTCCCAAAACCCTCCATGCTCAATCCTCTTCACGTTAAAATGTCGTTTACCATCGTCCAATTTTACCCCCGGCCTTTCCTAGGTTTTGTCGAAGCGCTTGGAGTGAAATTTTAGGGAATTAGTTCCGTGGAGTGGATTAGAATGCATTTTTTTCAAGAAAAGATATGAAACATTATTACGAAGTAGGAAAGATTGAAACGACGTGAAGGCAGCGCGACTTATTGAAATTGGGATATATTGGCATGCCATCTCTATGTCAATATGTGTTTATGACAATAGGAGTCATATTGACATGACAAAGGACCGTTTGACATTGAGATGCGGAGATGCGAGACAGAAAGACAGAGTGAGAGCGACCTATTGACATGGAGATATTGAGCGACCTATTGACATGGAGATATATACTTTTGACGTTGAGACACAGATATACATAGAGACAGCACGAGAGAGTTAGACCAACCTATTTACATAGAGATATTGAGACAGAGAGACATATTGACATGAAAATATAAAGATACTGTGAGATAAAGAGGCAGTAAGATATAACCAGTGATACGTATTGACATAGAGATATAGCCACGGAAAGACAGTGAGGTAGAGAGACAGAGAGCCTCTTAGATAGAGAGACAGAAAAAAACAGTAAGAGACAGAGAGAGAGAGAGAGAGAGAGAGAGAGAGAGAGAGAGAGAGAGAGAAACAGATACAGAGAAACAGAGAGACAGATAGATTGTGAGACAGAGAGACAGAGAAACATTAATAGAGAGAGAGAGAGAGAGAGAGAGAGAGAGAGAAACAGTCAGAGAGAGATATTAACATAGATTCATATTGACATGCAGACATAGAGGCAGAGCGCCAGTAGGGTATAGAGTCATGAAAAATAGTAAGAGAAATAGCAAGAGAAAGTTTTCGAGACATATTGTAATGGAGCCATATTGACATGGATACATAGCGACAGTGAGATAAAGAGATAGTAAAAATAGAGAGATAAAGAGAGAGAGAGAGAGAGAGAGAGAACGAGAATGAGTGAGATAGAGAGACCGAGAGACAAATAGACATATTCACACAGTGATATAGAGTCATAATGCCATGCAGACATAGAGACAGAGAGACTGTGAGGAAAAACACAGTGAGAGAAAGAAACACTCAAAGAGATCTTTTGAGACATATTGACATGGAGACATTAATATAGACAGACATAGAGACAGTTAGAAAGAGCCAATGAGACATATTGACATGGAGACATAGAGGCAGAAAGACAGAGAAACAGTGAAAGTTAAAGATCTCCTTCTTTTGAATTCCCAGCAAAAATCCAAAGCCGCTCCCGTTGCGGCATCCGATGATTACAAAATCTTTCTCTTATTCTTCTATTTATCTCTTTATCTCAATCTCTTTCAGACTACTCGGCTCTTCTGGGCGGCGGAGGGCTGATCCTCGGGGGCGGCGTTCTTCCAACAACAGCTGAGAAGCAATGGGCAGATGAGAAGCAGCAACTGGAGCTCATGAATCAGTACAACAGGTGAAACTCCGCCCCATTTTCTCTTTCGGTCGCGGCGCGGTCGCGTTGCGGTTGCGGCGCGGTCGCGGCGCGGTCGCGGCGCGGTCATGCTGCGGTCGCGATGCGGTTGCGTTGCAGTCGCGGCCGCGTTGCGGTCGAAGAGTACCATTTTGAGAGTGTTTTCCAATCCCGCATGATCCATGTTCACGTTCGTCTTTTAGTGTCTTGATGGGCGCTCCGTTGCTGAAGGCCGCGACGCAGACCGCGTCGCACGCCGCCCCGCAGCCGCCGCCCCCGTCGACGGGCGGTCACAAAGGCCCCCGCTACACGCCATACTAACGTCGCCCGGGTCCCGTCACTCTCCCCCACCACTCTCACTTCATCTGTGTTACCACGCCCCAATTCTACCGTAACCCCACTCTCTCCCCCTCCATGATTGTGATCGATCGCTGTGCAGATATGTATTCAGAGGAATAATGAATCAATGTTTATACTCGTAGATTACTGTATCACACCTTGTCAACACGTAGATTTTCGACGAGACGGAAAACCTCGTCCAACCCGATTCGCTCAGTCGGCTCAACCATCAACAACTTTCTGACTATGTCGTAAAGCTCGGAATGATAACTGAAAAAAATAGGGTAAAAACGAATAAAGAGGAGGTTTACGGTGCTTCTGGAGCGTAATGCACTTTGTGAGGATTCTGAACAGCTAAGGCTATGCTTCCACCGCTTTCATAGGCGAGGTCGAAGGGAGAGACGAAGAAACAGAAGGCGTAGAGGCAACAGCCAAGAGACTGAAATGGGAAAGTTAGGGGAGGCAGAGACAGAGACAGAGACAGAGACAGAGACAGAGACAGAGACAGAGACAGAGACAGAGACAGAGACAGAGACAGAGACAGAGACAGAGACAGAGACAGAGACAGAGACAGAGACAGAGACAGAGACAGAGACAGAGACAGAGACAGAGACAGAGACAGAGACAGAGACAGAGACAGAGACAGAGACAGAGACAGAGACAGAGACAGAGACAGAGACAGAGACAGAGACAGAGACAGAGACAGAGACAGAACTCACCCAGAGGTCGACTGTCTCATTAATCACACTTCCAATATCACATGAAAACAACTCCGGAGCCCTAAAATCAGTTTTCACAAAACAAATTGTTAATGTGTTCACACCTGTATGGCATGCTGCAGTGCTCAGCACAGTCGTCAACCCAGTGTTGCCTACTTTTTCCGTCAGTTACCTCCACAGGCACCCTAAAGTTGATTTAAAACGTGATAGAAACAGTCAAATACTTGATGGCTGATCCGAAATCCGTCAACATCGGTGTCCTATCCTCAGAAATCAGAATGTTGGCCGTTTTGAGGTCCCTGTGGGCCACAGCTAGTGCATGAACCTCCCTAAGGGCATTGCACAGGCCGTCAAAGTACCGTAACACCTAAACTGAAGGTTAATGAAGCACTCTTTAGGCTTACCTCGCTCTGGGAAAGGTGATGCTTCGACTCGCGCCGTTTTGCCAAATCGTCCGCTAGAGTACCACGAGGGCAAAATGGAAAGACGAGGTTGAAGGAGGCGTCTACTTCGATCAGAGCCAGGAGAGGGACAATAAAGGGAGAGTCCAGGTCACGGTGAAGTTTCGCCTGAAAATCTCATCTTACTCACTCACTCACTCACTCACTCCCTCACTCACACTCACTCACTCACTCACTCACTCACTTACTCACTCACTCACTCACTCACTCACTCACTCACTCACTCACTCACTCACTCACTCACTCACTCACTCACTCACTCACTCACTCACTCACTCACTCACTCACTCACTCACTCACTCACTCACTCACTCACTCACTCACTCACTCACTCACTCACTCACTCACTCACTCACTCACTCACTCACTCACTCACTCACTCACTCACTCACTCACTCACTCACTCACTCACTCACTTACTCACTCACTCACTCACTCACTCACTCACTCACTCACTCACTCACTCACTCACTCACTCACTCACTCACTCACTCACTCACTCACTCACTCACTCACTCACTCACTCACTCACTCACTTACTCACTCACTCACTCACTCACTCACTCACTCACTCA
>OZ059904.1:28557196-28691152 GCA_964057215.1 Oscheius myriophilus | reverse complement strand
GTGACCAGCTTCTGAGAAAGTCGAACAAAATGATGGACGATTCGGAGCTGGAGGACACCCTGCAACAAGTGATGGTCATCTTCAAGTACATTGAGGATAAGGACATTTTCTCCAAGTTCTACACGAAAATGTTCAGCAAACGGTGAGATTTTGCCTGTTCATTGGTTAATTTTGGTTTTCAGCTTGATTACGGAGACTTCGGCCAGTGAGGAGGCGGAGATGAGCTTCATCAGCAAGCTGAAGCACTCTTGCGGATTCGAGTACACCAACCGCATGTCGAAGATGATCAGTGATGTGCAGATCAGTAGGGAGCTTACCACAGCACCAGGACGACAGGGGTGGCAAGCTCGTCGACTTCAACATGCTCGTTCTCAGGTGAGGGTTTATTTTTGGGGTTTTAAACTTAATTTGGTATAAAACCACTAACTTTTCTTGTTTTCAGCACCGGATCGTGGCCGAACATGCCCGTGTCTAGCTTCCATCTTCCCGACAAGCTCTGCCAGTGCATCGAGCAGTTCAACAAGTTCTACGATGAGAAGCACAACGGCAGGAAGTTGACCTGGGTTCTGTCCCAGTGCAGAGGAGAGCTCTCGTCCACCGCCTTCAACGGAAAGAAGATCTTCACAGTATGTTTCACCCAATTTTCGGATTTTCACGGTTTTTATGGGTACAAGTGAAATATTTTAGGTTACCACTACCCAAATGGCCATTCTGATGCTCTACAACAAGAGTCTCAAGTACACTGCCAAGTCCCTTGTCGACACGCTGGGCATGGACAAGAAGACGATGACTGCCACAGTGGCCTCCCTTATCAAGGTGAAATAACGTCATGGCTATGGTAACAATGGATTGTTGCAGACTGAGGTGCTGAAGGGCAAGGACTTAGATGAAAATTCAGAGTACGACGACGAGGAGGAGTTCACTCTCAACACCAAGTACAGCAACAAGAAGGTTCGAGTGAACCTGTCGAAGATCGTCATGCGATCGGGCCCCAAACAGGACAACCAGGAGGTGTCGAAGAACGTCGACGAGGACAGAAATCGCGTCATCAGTGTGAGTTTTATTTGAATTTTCGCCTAATAAAATGACCTAATTTCTATATTTTAGACCTGCATTGTGAGGATTATGAAGACGCGCAAGACCCTCAACCACCAGCAGCTCATGATGGAGGTGCTTCAGCAGCTCTCCGCCCGCTTCAAGCCCAAGGTCGACCTGGTGAAGAGGTGCATCGGCACTCTCATGGAGAAGGAGTACATCAAGAGGAGCGAGGAGCAGCGGGACGTGTATGAGTACATCGAATAATTGTCGTTGTACGGTCCATTTCCCCAGTTTTTGTATATACCCTATTTAAGTCTGCGCGCGCGGGTCTCTTTTAGTACTACATCCTCCTCCTCCGTTTCATGAGCAGTCCCGGTCCGAGAGACTGCTGTCGCCATCTGGCGGGCCCCGCGTGAGCCTGGTTGCCTGTGATGGCCAACTCCTGTATCTCATATTTGTGTGTGCATTCTTATTAGACGATACGCGTCGGCGGCAAATAAATTTGTATTATTATTGATGATTTGTACTCTTTTTTTCTCAACGGGATTCCACGACTTATTTTCCTAGCCGGATAACCTACAAATTATCCAGCCAAACCGGCATGTTATTCAGGAGTTATCTGGTACGGCAGTATTGGGGAAATTCTTCGCCAATTTTACTTCTTGGCTAATTCGCAAATGTAACTCTTACGTAGTATTGCGTACGTATCTTAAAACACAGGATTTTCGTACGCAAATTTGCGTCTGGTGTCATTTGTACAGAGCTAATCGTAAGAGCGAAATGGGTGAAGTAGGGTTGGCGACAACTATTAATGTATTAAAATAAAGAAAATAAATAGTTAATTGGCTTGTTACAAGCTGCATTAAAAGTCAACACACCAATTTCAAAAGAAAAACAATATAAAAGGTATTTTATCATTTGGGGAAAACAAGAGGAGGTCAAGACAAAATTGGTCCCTCAGCGAAGGGCCACAGTCCTTTAATTTCTATCCAAATTCCGGAATCAGCCTAAAATTCATTCCGCTTTTTGATTTAATGGAAATTATTTCCGGCCACCCTCTTCTCACAAATCTTTTTGATAGAAGGTTTTGGACAAAACGGTCAAGGGGACGGGCGACACGGTCCTCTCAAGAATAATCTTGTCCACAATAAACTCCGCGAGGGCCGGATCAACGATCAAAGCCTACATGGGTCACCTCAAGCGCTTTCACATCTGGCGCGAGGCAACGGAGAGAAAGTGCTTATTTTTCATAGCCCACCACATCAGCAAGAAGAAATCAAGTACGCCCCTAACAGGGACAAAGACAAATCTTTCCCTGTTACAGCTTGTTCTCTCCACTGTGGGCGTCTTTAGACTTCCTTTTCGGCAGGCTGCCTTGCCCAGACAGAAAGGACGCTATGGCTGACTCTGCCCGTCGCGAGCCACCTTCGCCCCGCACGACAAAAAGTTCTCCGACTCGGAGCTCTTCTACCTAATACAGTCCGCGGAAGAAGCACGGGACCAGTGATTTTCGAGGACCGGCGGAGCATGCATACTCATGTTTTGAGCCCCCATGACGGTGGGCGAGACGCTGGATGTCTAGCACTACTTGGAGGTAAGAGAACACTATTTTCACTTTGTCTGCTCGGTTTCCCGGGACCCACACCTCGGACCCACGTTACCCGCTAGCCCCGCCGCAATCCATGGGTGATCTCTTTATTTTCAGCCAGTCGAGGACAGTTGGCATATCTACATCCCCAAATCTATGACGGATCAGCGAAAAGAAGGCTTCACGGTCTTCTTCCATCTGAAAATCACCGACGAGAACGCCATTCTTTTCTCCCTTCTCCGAGAAGCCTCCAACAATGACGTTGGGTTAAACTTCGCCTCCCCCTCGGGGTCAAGACTGTCCGATAGCTTTGCCAGAGATCTTCGTAGACTTCTGGCTCTCTCCAATCTTCTACTCCCCATCACACCCCACTCCTTCAGGGGAATCTGGGGTCTTCCATCTCCTTTCTCGGGGGTTGGGAAGTCCGGAAGGTCATGCTATAGGGTAGCTGGTGGAGCATGGAGGCATTCAGACGCTACGTGAGGCTAGGCTCCCCATTTTTTCCCTAGTCCTCATGTTTAGTTGCTCGTGCGCCCTACCGCCTACCTCATCAGAGACCCCCCCCGTTATCCCCTTACCCCGACCCTCACGAACTTGAATTCCATAGATGTTGTTGTTTTTTCTTTGTCACCAATTTCCAAGAACCAATAAAGTGTTTGTCTCTCCAAAATGAGAATAGTGAAACGTTTGTATGATTCCGTAAAGAACCCAGAAAACCTCAAAAATGTGGTAAAATTTCTATGAATTTGCAGTTTTTCGCACTTTCCGACCTTTGTCATATAACGGCTGCAAAAAGCCAATAAAATGGAAAGATGCGCCACATTTTTCTGCTTTTTGCAATATTTAAGTCTGAAAAGTCGGTATGATGAAAATCGACTTTGAATCTGAAATTTTTCATTCAAACTTTAAGTCGCTTTTTTATTACTCCGAAAACATTCAGATCCGGTTTGAACAAGAAAAAAATTTGACCTACCAAAAGTGAAAATTTTCCTGATAAAGGGTGGATCAAATCAATGGAAAATTTCAGTTTCAAAGTCGATTTTCGTCACAATGGCCACCGATTTTTTATAACTTCAATATTGCAAAAGATGCAGAAAAATGTGGCGCATCTTTCTGATATAGTGGATTTTGCAGCCCTTATAAAACGATAGTAGAAAATTGCGAAAAACTGTAATTTCATACCTATTTTCCACTTTTTAAAGGTTTCATGGGTCTTTTGACAAAATACACAAAGATTTCACTATTTCAGCGTTAGATTCGGTGTACCCACGACGGAAGCTTATGGAAAAACACCACCTCGAAAGAATTCGACCAATTTTACAAAATTACAGTACCCTACCGTAACCCAGGTCAAAAAATCGATATTGACCTAAAAGTTTCAAAATGGACTATACGGCCCATACAAAGGTTATAGACCATTTCTGGGCCACTAGTGCTAACAACCAAACAATTTTGAACAACTGTGACTTTTCACTACTTTCTTGCCTATAATTCAAACGGTGACTAAAGATCACGTGTTTGGAGTTTCGTAGCGAAGGTAGCCTATTTGTCTTCCAGCGGCGTTTCTTTTGTTCCCCTGCGTAGATGCTATCCGCAATGATTAATGATACCCAAGATGGTCTCTAGCCTTTCGGTTTTAATCCCTTTATGAATTTCTATATATTTTTGTGAAAAATCACCAGTTCGCCATTGATCTTAGGTCAAGTGATCTACCAATTCGGGAAACGGAACAATCTCTCAAAAGGGGGGTTTAATGGCTATTTGTGACGGTCACGTCATGGTTTTTTTAAGGTCGCGCCAGGGGGCGGCGCGATGTCAATCAGATAGCCGGAGACATAAAAGGGGACAGCGGGAGAGTTTTATTTTTCAGTCGTTTGATTTGGTAGTGGTTCGGATTTGATCTCATCTGTGTCTCTGTCTCTATGTATCTCTGTCTCTCTGTCTCTATGTATCTCTGTCTCTCTGTCTCTCTGTCTCTCTGTCTCTCTGTCTCTCTGTCTCTCTGTCTCTCTGTCTCTCTGTCTCTCTGTCTCTCTGTCTCTCTGTCTCTCTGTCTCTCTGTCTCTCTGTCTCTCTGTCTCTCTGTCTCTCTGTCTCTCTGTCTCTCTGTCTCTCTGTCTCTCTGTCTGTCTGTCTCTCTGTCTGTCTGTCTCTCTGTCTGTCTCTCTGTCTCTCTGTCTCTCTGTCTCTCTGTCTCTCTGTCTCTCTGTCTCTCTGTCTCTCTATCTCTATGTCTCTCTATCTATCTCTCTGTCTCTCTCTCTCTATCTCTATGTCTCTCTGTCTCTCTGTTACTCTATCTCTCTGTCTCTCTATCTCTATGTCTCTCTATCTATCTCTCTGTCTCTCTCTCTATCTCTATGTCTCTCTGTCTCTCTGTTACTCTATCTCTCTGTCTCTCTATCTCTCTGTCTCTCTATCTCTCTGTCTCTCTGTGTCCATTTTTCTCCCCTATTCTTTCGTATGTGCTGTCTTTTCTCTATCTTTTCCACCAGAACACACCGAGTGGCATGACAATGGAACGCTTTCAACGTGTCCATCGTAACCGTGTTACAATGCCGAACACCAGATAAGGCATGTGCAAAAATCGGCTAGTTTCTAGCTAGCTTCCGAGAAGTGTGTGTGATTACACAGATACCTCACGCTGACAATTACGCAATGATGACAATTCGCAGGGCTATAAATATTGAACGTTGCATACAAAGTTAACAAACCCACCTTTTTCGAAACGAAAAGTAATGAAATTCAGAATTCTAGTTTTTTTTCCTGTGAGGCTAGTTGTGCTTTTGATTTTTGATGATTGCAACCTAGCATCCATTAGCGGTATCTTTACAACCACCCACGTTTTCATAAGTGGCATGCCGATTTCTTCATATAATGTGCATTTTTCGCCGAGAATTCTTTTTCCAGGCGTGTGCGTGTGCGTGTGCGTGTGCGTGTGCGTGTGCGTGTGCGTGTGCGTGTGCGTGTGCGTGTGCGTGTGCGTGTGCGTGTGCGTGTGCGTGTGCGTGTGCGTGTGCGTGTGCGTGTGCGTGTGCGTGTGCGTGTGCGTGTGCGTGTGCGTGTGCGTGTGCGTGTGCGTGTGCGTGTGCGTGTGCGTGTGCGTGTGCGTGTGCGTGTGCGTGTGCGTGTGCGTGTGCGTGTGCGTGTGCGTGTGCGTGTGCGTGTGCGTGTGCGTGTGCGTGTGCGTGTGCGTGTGCGTGTGCGTGTGCGTGTGCGTGTGCGTGTGCGTGTGCGTGTGCGTGTGCGTGTGCGTGTGCGTGTGCGTGTGCGTGTGCGTGTGCGTGTGCGTGTGCGTGTGCGTGTGCGTGTGCGTGTGCGTGTGCGTGTGCGTGTGCGTGTGCGTGTGCGTGTGCGTGTGCGTGTGCGTGTGCGTGTGCGTGTGCGTGTGCGTGTGCGTGTGCGTTCCATTTTCCCATCCGTTCATTTCTTCTGATTTTTGCTCCACGTGGTGATGACGTCCTCCGCGTCCGTCCATTATTTGCTGAGCTCTGCCACTCGCCCCGATCACCCCCGTCATCATCGTCCCGATCGCATTTTTAGCCACAGCAGCTGTTAAAAATGCATCCACGTGTCTGTGCCCGGCAGGCATTTTCCCGCCCTTCTGCGCTCCCGCGGGGAAGGCCATCGATCAGTCGCCCTCGAGTGCACTTCCTCAGAAGCAACATCCCCATTCCACACGCCTCATTTGAGACTTTGCCTCGATTCGTCTCGATTTCACCATTTTCCCGTCTCTGTTTCTGCCTCTGTCTCCCCACCATGCCTCCCTGTCTCTCTCTCCTACCTCCTTCTCTCTCTATCTCTCTCTCTCTTTCTCTCTCTTTCCCTCTCTATGTCCCTCCCTCTAAGCATCCTTTTCAGCTATGGATTACCAATTTATCCTCGGAAACAAGTACCTGGAGAATGTCAAGGAGGACTTCTTCTATCACTTCGGTTTTGGCATCAATACCATGGATATCCCAGCTGTTTTCGGTGATACTAAAGTGAGATCTATACGATTATCCGGCCTTCGGCCGCATCAGGGCCGCTTCGCGCTAGAGCGGTCTCCGGCCGCACTTTCGCACCCGACCCTCCCCATCCCACCCCATCGCCTTCTCGCACTTTACTTAATAGGTTGCCCTGCTAACGAACAGACAGAAATTTCCAAACGTTTATTGGGATTCCAAACCGTTGTTTGGGCTTTTTTCAATACTGATTCATGGTTTCAATGGAATTTTGCAATGAATAGCACTTGTGAAATTTTTCGAAAAGTTTTCATATTTAATTGAATTGCATACTTCTCCTAGCTGAAAACGCCGCCTTGTCATTGATTTTGGCATATTGCGTCATTGCGTCACGCGTGCTAACGAGATTTTGCGCGAATCGCTTGCACTTTTGGATGACGAAATGGCCGGAAGGGATTAGAGGGATGGAGGCGCAGAGACATGAGTCCCGCCGGGCTGACTTGAAAAAGATCCTAGGCCCGGCTACTATTCGGACCAGCTAGTAAAACTATCACCCACGCGACCAAGGTTCGATCCCGGCCGTAACACTTTATTTTTGCTAACTTAAAATGATTTAATTATGTAACAGAAGTATTATAAAAGAGTTTGCGGGGTTTGAAAATGTGAACCGATTTAAATAAATTTAAATTTGACGAATTTACAAACCGGGCAGAAACGTGCCCGGCCAAACTATGGGCATCGGTACGCGGCGAGACCTCCGCCCGTTGAAAAATGGCGTATGGGGAAACCCAGCAATACCCAAACCCCCCCCCCCCCCCCCCCTCAAAGTATCTAAAATCTCTCTAGGTACGAGCCACGCTGCCAAAGTCGGTAGAGGAGAGTGAAATTTTAGTGAGCAAGTGAGGGGGGAACATTTGTCTCAAATTCACCGTTTTCAAGTTTGCGTGCTCAAAAGTTGTAAAAAGAAATTTATGTGTCATGATTCGTAACTATGGCAAAATTCAGGGCCATATTTACGAACCATGACACAGAAATCCGTTCATTGTCCGCCGGCCGCGACAGTCAAGGTACTCCGTGTACCCTATAGCTGTTGCCAAATAGGAAGTTTGCCAAAAACAACATTAAAGGGACAGTCAGGCGGGTTTTACAACATTGGCTCAATTAGGAGAGAAAAATTCGCTGATTATGAAAGTTTTTATGAGTATGGGTCAGAAAAAATTTACCGATTTCGAGAAAATACGCTTCAAAGTCGTCAAAAAAGGGTCACCGTCTACGGATTTGTAGACGGGCAGTACGCCCTGCATTTCCGACATGTAAAGGGCATGCTAATTTTATTCTAATTGACTGAGATAGCTCTGAAAATGAGGAGGGTGCTAGACAATTTAGCATAGCTAATTACCATACTTTCCGACCGTATCCGATCGAAAATGAAATGAAAAGCACTTACTGTCGCTTTAACAGAAGTCGCTCTCCAAATAGGATTATTGAAGTCATTCATATAAGTGTAATTTACGAAGTTTGTGCGAATTCTATTATTTCTGTGTTACTGGAGTACTCTGCTGTTACACGCTTTAAATTAGGAACAACATCAAAACATTGGAACGTTGTCCCGAAGTAGTTTTAAAACCAAAATACTCACAAAATTATTATGACATCTGTAGACTTTGGCAAAAATTTAGCTATTGTCACTAGGGTACAACCTTTTGTTCTATGGCGTTTGGACTCCCACAATTGCGTATAACCTAGTGTGTCAGTGCTTCGGCCACTCTATAGCTGTCGCCAAATTGGAATCATGCCAATAAAGTTAGAATGTTCAAGTGATCCTCTGTTGATAAAGAAAATTCGTAGTCTAATAAGTAATCGACAGAGCATGCTTTGCATGTTTCAGCAATTAGCATAAGATTTCGGGAGGTAGGCGGCCTGCGGCCGCATTAATACATAGCCTTCGGTCACTAAGTTCGGCGGCCTTCAGCCACTCACTTAGGCGGCCTGCGGCCGCATTGATTCATGGCCTTCGGCAACTAAGTTCGGCGGCCTTAGGCCGCTCGGTTAGGCGGCCTGCGGCCGCAATGATTCGCGGTCTTCGGCCACTCAGTTGGACTCTCTCCCAATCTCACCGCACGACCCCTCTCGCAACTGGAAATGAAGGACGGGGCGAACCAACAAATACGATAGCCCAATTGTTATTAAGGATCACATGCTGATCACTTTTTTCCAGTTTGTCTGCTGTGGCGGTTCCCCCACCCGTCTGAGGCTCTTCGCCGAGCAGTTCTCCAAAGAAACTGGCATTCCCTGCAGTGAAAATCTCTCCAAGAGTGACCGCTTCGTCCTCTACAAGACGGGACCCGTGTGCTGGATCAACGTGAGTTTTCCCTAAATTTACAACATCTCACTGTGATATTTCAGCACGGAATGGGTGTGCCCTCGATGAGCATCATGTTGATTGAATCGTTGAAACTCATGCACCACGCTAAGGCCAAGGATGTGACTTTCATCCGAATGGGAACTTCTGGTGGAGTTGGAGTTGAGCCAGGAACGGTTGTCATTTCGACGGAGGCTATGAACGGAGCTCTGGAGAATCACTACGTTCAGTATATTGCTGGACAGAAGGTATGTCTCTTTGTCTCTCTCTGTCTCTCTCTCTCCCTCTCTCTTTATATTTATGTGTTTCTCACAGTCCCCTTGCCTCTTTCCCATTGCCAATGCATTTTCTGGCTTTTCCTAACCTCTCTTCCTCTGCGTTTTTTCTCAGTCTCATTCCCTCTGTCTCTCATTGACCAAATGCCTCTGAAAATCTGCCTCGGTTTCGTTATGTATCTTTGTCTCAGTCCCTCTTGTTTCATCTCTCTCTTTTACCTACCTCTCATTGTCTCAACGCCTCTTTGGATCTGCCTCTGTTTCCTTATGTCTATATGTCTCAGTCCCTCATTTCCACCTCTCGTGGTATAAACGCCTCTGAAAATCTGCCTCGGTTTCGTTATGTCTCTTTGTCTCAGTCCCTCTTTTTTCATCTCTATCGTTCACCTATCTCTCATTGTCTCAACGCCTCTTTGGATCTGTCTCTTTTCCATTTGTTCCGTTCACCCACCTCCCGATGTCTTAATGTCTCTGAAGATCTGCCTCAGTTTCTTTGTGTCCCTATGTCTCAGTTCCTTTTTTTATCAATGCCTTTCACGTGCCTCTCATTGTCTCATCAATGTGCCTAAAGATCTGCCTCAGTTTTTTTATATCTCTGTGTCTCTACCCCTCTTTTCCATCTCTCATTGTCTCATCAATGCATCTAAAGATCTGTCTCTGTTTCCCTATGTCTCTATGTCTCTGTCCAGCTTTTCTATCTCTCTTTGTCTCAATTCCTCTGCAGTTCTGTCGCTGTTTCCTTAAGTCTGTGTCCCTCTTTTCCATCTCTCATTATCTACATGCCACTGCAGATCTGCCTCAGTCTCCTTATATCTCAGTGTCCCTGTCTCTTTTTTCTTCTCTCATTATCCTAATGCCTCTGAAGATCTGCTTCTGTTTCCTTATTTTTATCTCCATTTTCTGTCTCTCATTGTCTCAACGCCTTCAGTTTTTATATGTCTCTGTGTTCATTTTTCCATCTCTCGGATCTATCTCAGTTTCCTTTTGCCTCTATGTCTTTGACTCTTTTTCATATTTCTCTCTTCGCGTGCCTCTTACGTCTCTAAATGTCTCTGTCATCCTCAGTCTGCCTCAGTTTCCTCATGTCTCTATATCTCTGTCCCTCCTCATTGTCTCACTGCCTTTGTAGATATGTCTCAGTTTCCGTATGTCTCTATGTGTAACCACTCTTTTTCCCCTCTCAATTGTCTCAACGCCTCTTTGGGTCTGTCTCAATTTCCTTATGTCTCTATGTCTCTGTCTTTTTGTCCTTTTTCTCTATTTAACTACCTCTTTTATATTAATGTAAAACAATTTAAGGTCGACCGCCCCACCAAGCTTGACGAACAACTCGGCCACGACCTCCTTGCCCTGGCCCAGGAGAAGAGCATCCCCGCCACTTTGGGAAAAACCCTCTGTGCCGATGATTTCTACGAGGGACAGATGAGACTCGACGGTTTCTTCTGTGAATTCACAAAAGAGGACAAGTTCGCCTTCCTGGAGAAAGTGAACGCGAAGGGAGTGAGGAATATTGAAATGGAGAGCACTTGCTTCGCCGCCCTCACCCACAGAGCTGGAGTCAAAGGTTGGTCTGTCTCTCTGTCTCTCTGTCTCTCTGTCTCTCTGTCTCTCTGTCTCTCTTTCTCTCTGTCTCTCTGTCTCTCTGTCTCTCTGTCTCTCTGTCTCTCTGTCTCTCTGTCTCTCTTTCTCTCTGTCTCTCTGTCTCTCTGTCTCTCTGTCTCCCTGTCTCCCTGTCTCTCCGTCTCTCTGTATTTCTGTCTCTCTCTCTCTCTCTCTCTCTCTCTCTCTCTCTCTCTCTCTCTCTCCCTCCCTAACCCTTCTTTCTTCAGCCGGAATCGTCTGTGTCACTCTCCTCAACCGAATGCAAGGTGACTCAATCGCCCTCTCGAAGGAGGAGTCGCACGAGTTCGAGGAGCGCCCCTTCCGACTGGTCACCTCTCTCATCCGCAGCCGCATCTGAGACGCCTCCCCCCGTTTCTCTCAATTCACTTTACTGCCTGGTTGTGTACAGATGTGAATACCTAATAAAGAGACTCATTCGAAGGTCGCTGGAACGGTGGTCGTAAAGATAACGAAAGGCCAGCAGGCTATCTCCACGTTTTCAACTTCTGGAGATGCAGATAAAGGGCCGGATGACTTTGGAAAAAAGGAAACGATGCTTGCTTGCCACGTGATGATGAAAATACACCGGATGTTCAGATAGTTACGCGGTCTTTCGCGCCTTGTTCATTGGTTGCCTCCTTAGTCTGTGTCCAAAAACAACTGGCCTTCCTGATAATTTCATGCAAAAAAGCAGCACTGCTCAAACGCTAATTTGGCTGGTTTCTCTGCGCCCTCCGATCAAAGCGCACTGTCTCGCGCGTCCGAAGTTGGCGCTTTTTGTGACCTACTCCTATCACGGCGGGATCAGGTGCCTGTAATCCTTCAAGGTTCCAGAGGGGCAGTTGTTATTTGGACACAGACTATATGTGCTACAGCTTTCGATAGCCGGCTTGGTATCTAAGCTTTGCGTAGGGCTCACAGGTAGCGCCACGGTAGTGCAGTGCATACATACGTCGGCGTGCAGCAAGGGTTCATTCCCGATTACCCTCCCCCCAAAACCGCGAGAACCTCGAGCCTCCAAGATACACCATCGAAACGACATAATGGATTTTTTTAAAGACAACGAGCATGTCTGGTATAAAACCTTCCCAACAATATTATAAACCGAGCCATAGTAATCCATTCAGTGAAAGTTTTAGCTCATTATCAATTTCTTCATCTGGGTTACTGTAGCTTACTGTAATTCTGTAAAATTAGTCGAAATCATTAGATACATTTGTAGTGGTGGGTACACCAAATCTAACTTTTAAATGGGGAAAAATTTGTGTGTCTCCGCACAGACCCCAGAAACCCTGAAAAAAAGGTGTTTTTGCGCTTTGAAAATGCTGTTTTTAAGGGACCGTCAGGGACCTTTTACAACTTTGGTTCATGTAAAAGATAAAAGTTAGTTGATCAAAAAACTCTTTACAACATGTGATTTAAAATTCTTCTTTTTCGAGAAATCTGGCTTCAAAGTGCCCAAAACCGGCCGACGTCTGCAGATTCTGCGGATGGCCGCAACGCCTGTATGCACGATGTTTACAAGCCAGTCTAATTTCGAAGTTGTTATTCTAATTGGACGATATTACTCGGAAAATGAGGAGTGTTCCAGACTATTTAGCATATATAAATAGTATAATTTTCGACCGTACAAGATGAAAATGGAAATGAAAAGGCCCCTGACGGTCCCTTTAAGTCATATTTGCCTTTCTTGCGAGCATTTTCAAGAAGTCTTTCCTTGTCATCCATGATAATGTATGCCATGCCTCAATTTATCGTCTCGAACCAAAACATTTATATTTCACTTTCCCAATAAATTTTCGTTCCTTCATTATTGAAAACGTGTTGTTCTTCTTGAAAATCAGATCATCATTATGATAATCTCTCGCGGTGCCGGCGGTCAGTCGTCGGCTGATGGCAGCCGGGGGTCAGTCCCGCCCTAGTCTCCTATCATAGTAGTCTTATCTGCTGTGTTCCTATCGGCTGTCATCAGAAGCCATTGTCTGAGCCGCTTCCGTCTTACTTTCCCCATCCAATTTCCAGAGCAAACAAAGAGGTGCCGAATGTGAGTGAGAGAGCAATCATAGACGGCTGCTGAACTCTCTCGACACGGAGAGAGCACAGTACAATTACTGTTTCTCTCTTTTGCTTTCTTTTTGAATATTTTTTGTCTTTTTCTCTCTTTCTTTCTCTGTCTCTCTATTTCAGTTTTTTGGCATTCATTCACGAACATATTCACGCTCATATTCACGCACATCTACACGCACTCATTAACGCACATATTCACGCACACATTCACGTACATATTAACGCACATATACACGCACATATTCGCGCACATATACACGCACATATTCACGCACATATTCACGCACATTTTCACGCACATATACACGCACATATTCACGCACATATTCACGCACATTTTCACGCACATATACACGCACATATTCACGCACATATTCGCGCACATATAAACGCACATATACACGCACATATTCACGCACATATACACGCACATATTCACGCACATGTACACGCACACGCAACCTTACCTACCTAAGCACACTATTCCCACATAGTGCCGTTCAATCTTGGTCACTGATGAGATGAAAACAACAACAGTGAGAAATTCGACTTCTCCCCTTCTCACCCACCTCATTGTCGTTATTCCTCGGCCTCCATCTGACTTACTTTGTCTTCTTCCGTTTCGAGTCTGTCCTCAAATCATCCTCTCCTCCCGATTGTCACCCATTCTGAACTGATAAGTGCTTCTGTGTGTAGTGTGGGGCTAATCTACTACCGTTCTCAGTCTCCTTCTTACCCAGCTCTATAAACTACTTCAGATGCTGAACAAACACCTGAATGAGGATCAACCCGATACCCTCTACCATTTTGGTTTTGGGACTGACACCCTGGACATCAAGGCCGTTTTTGGAGATACTAAGGTAAAAATTGAAAACTTCGGACAGTTAACTTAACCAAATGGTTACGGTATGCCATAGAGTTTCTTATAAACAGGCTTTGCCAACTAACAGCGGCATAAGGCTGCCCAAAAACAGCATGTGGAGATTTGCAACATTATGTAATGGTAGTACTGTTAAAAACTACAATAGTAGCTGCAAAATTCCCGTAAATACAAATTGTTACGGTAGTAGGTAGCTACAGTAACTTCGGTAAGCCACAATGAAAACGGTAATTTGATACAGTATGTAGTCCAAAAGTTAGTACAGTAACTGAAGTAGCTACAGTACTCTAAGTTAAAGAAGAGTGGATACGGTAACATCAGTAGCTAAGGTATCCTAGTTAACTCTACTGTGAGTACGGTAACAGCAGTAGCTACAGTATCCTAGTTAACTCAACTGTGAGTACGGTAACAACAGTAGCTACTCTATCCTAGGTAACTCTTCAGCGAGTACGGTAACTTCAGCTGCTGTATCCCAGTTCACTCTTCAGCGAGTACTGTAACAGAAGTAACTACAGTATCCTAGTTAAATCTACAAAGTATACAGTAACACCAGTTACTACAGTATCCCAGTTAACTCTACAAAGAGTACGGTAACATCAGTAACTACAGTATCCTAGTTAACTTTACAGGGATTACGGGAACAGAAGTAACTACAGTATCCTTGTTAACTCTATAGCGAGTATAGTAACATCGGTAACTACAGTATTCTAGTTGACTATTGTTGAGTATGATTTACATATGAATAATATTTTCCAGTTTGTCTGCTGTGGAGGCTCCCCTGGTCGTTTCAAATTATACGCTCAATGGTTTTCCGAAGAAACTGGTATCCCTCTTGGAGAAAATCTCTGCAAAAGTGACCGTTTTGTGATCTACAAGACTGGGCCCGTTTGCTGGATCAACGTAAGTTTTAAAGGACTGCTCAGGTTACTTTAGCTTTGTAGCATGGAATGGGCATCCCCTCGCTGAGCATCATGCTAGTGGAGACTTTGAAGCTGATGCATCACGCTGAGGCGAAAGATGTCACATTCATCCGACTTGGCACTTCTGGAGGAGTTGGAGTTGAGCCGGGAACCGTTGTAATCAGCAATGGAGCTATGAGCGCAGAGTTGGAGCAGAATTTCATTCAAGTCGTGAAGGGAAAGAGAGTTCCGAGGGAGTGCAAACTGGACGAAGAAACGGCAGCGAAGTTGGTTGAGCTGGCTCAGGAACTGAAGGTTCCTTCGGCTAGGGGACTGACCATGGCAGCGGATGACTTCTATGAGGGTTGGTTCAGAGAGAGAGAGAGAGAGAGAGAGAGAGAGACAGAGAAAAGAGAAACAAGGGAGCCAGAGATGCGTGTGCGTGTGCGTGTGCGTGTGCGTGTGCGTGTGCGTGTGCGTGTGCGTGTGCGTGTGCGTGTGCGTGTGCGTGTGCGTGTGCGTGTGCGTGTGCGTGTGCGTGTGCGTGTGCGTGTGCGTGTGCGTGTGCGTGTGCGTGTGCGTGTGCGTGTGCGTGTGCGTGTGCGTGTGCGTGTGCGTGTGCGTGTGCGTGTGCGTGTGCGTGTGCGTGTGCGTGCGTGTGCGTGTGCGTGCGTGTGCGTGTGCGTGCGTGTGCGTGTGCGTGTGTATATGTGTGCGTGTGCGTGTGTATATGTGTGCGTGTGCGTGTGTATATGTGTGCGTGTGCGTGTGCGTAACCAAAAAACACAAACACATTTAGGTCAAATGCGTCTGGACGGCTTCTTCTGCGACTACGAAGTCGACGACAAGTGCGAATTTCTCAGCACCCTTCACGCGAAGGGAGTCAGAAACATCGAAATGGAAGCCACCTGCTTCTCAGCAATGACCCATCGTGCCGGTATCAAAGGTGAAAACCCCCTTATCTAGTAGATCCAAGTTTTTCCAGCTGCCATTGTCTGTGTAGCCCTGCTCAACAGGATGAACGGGGACCAAGTCAACATTCCGAAGGATGTCTACATAGACTACGAAAAGAGGCCCTTCCGCCTCGTGTCTACCTTCATCCGCCGTCAATTGGGACTTTAGTTTATGAAATAAACGATTCTGGGAAAGTCAAAATTACAACAGTTATTTCTATTTGAAAGACTGAGAGAAAGACTTCAATTCTTGTGAGAGTAGCTGGCAATCCAGGGATGAAGAGCTATGTCACTGGCCTTTGGACGACGTTCCACCTGGGTTGAAACCATTCGAGAAACGAGATCTTTCGCCCCTAAAGAGGAGGTTTCAACAGTCTTCAGAAGGCTTACATGTGCCGATGAGTTTCCAATCGGGGAGGTCGAAACAGAGGCGACCTTTGGAAATGAGGCGAAAGAGGCGGGTTTTGTCTCCCGAGCGGAAGGGGGCATAGCCGACGAGGAGGACGTGGAGGAGGACGCCGAGGGACCACACATCAACCTCTATACCGTAGCCTGAAAATCTCTGCCTCTGTCTCTGTCTCTGTCCCTGTCTCTGTCTCTGTCTCTGTCTCTGTCTCTGTCTCTATCTCGGTCTCTGTCTCTGTCTCTGTCTCTGTCTCTGTCTCTGTCTCTGTCTCTATCTCTGTCTCTGTCTCTGTCTCTGTCTCTATCTCTCTACCTGTCTCATTCAGAATCTCCGGTGCACAGTAAGTCGGAGTCCCACAGACCCTCAATAACGGCCCCAAAACAGTACACGCCAGACCAAAGTCACACAACCTGACGTGCCAATCAGCTGACAAAAGCAGATTTTCTGGTTTCACATCCCTATGGACAATTTTTCTAGCATGGAGGTAGGCCAAAGCTGAAGCCGTCTAAATAATTTCGGTTTTTCCCATTTTCTCTGTTTATTTACCTGTCTTACAACATGAGCAGCTTCTGATTCAGCTAATTTCCCTCTGCTGCGTATCGCTTCAAAAAGGTCTCCATTCTGAATTCGAGTAGGACAAGTAAATGTTAGCTCCATAAAAACCAACCGATGCATAGTCAAAAACGAGAAAGTACTTCTGTGTGGAGCGGAAAGCGTCTAGGAGCCGGCAGATGTGATGATGGCTGCAGAGGCGTAACACTTCTACTTCGTTCTCTACGAAGAACCATTTTCCTCGGAGGGTTTGCTTGTCTACCTCCTGAAAAAGAGAGATAACTTCAGTGAGTGGGTGAGTGAGTGAGTGAGTGAGTGAGTGAGTGAGTGAGTGAGTGAGTGAGTGAGTGAGTGAGTGAGTGAGTGAGTGAGTGAGTGAGTGAGTGAGTGAGTGAGTGAGTGAGTGATTGCGTCAGTGAGTTATTAGATTGGGCTCTAACCATTCAGCTACCAGTTGTTTATTTGGCCTTGGTCCACCACTCTTCGGCCTTTGGCCGAGGTTTGTTTTCGTATCGAGGTCTCTCGATCCAGAGAGAAATCATACGACGGAAAAACAAGCCCACCTTAAGGGCGCACTTTCGGTCGTCTGAACGGCGACGGGCGTAGGAAACGCGGGAGAAATTGCCGTGGCCAATCAAGGAACCCACTTCGTAGCTCTTCTCGACAACTGAACGAGAGTCCACAGAACGGATGTTCTCCGAAGCCTGAAAGAGATAATGGATAATAGAGAGAGAGAGAGAGAGAGAGAGAGAGAGACAGAGACAGAGACAGAGACAGAGACAGAGACAGAGACAGAGACAGAGACAGAGACAGAGATTTCGTACCCCCGCCCCCAGAAGGTAGCCATGTCCTCATTTTCTTTCGCCACGTTTCCCTGAGCCTACAATTGGCGCGCACTTTTGACCACTTCCGGCTATTGGCGGACACAGGAAACATGCTATACGGAGGTCTTTTTACGAAAGTACATGGCGAACACCCGGAATGTAGCATATAGTTGCAGAAAATACGTATTTTTCTGGAATTTTAAAATTTCAGTCAGTCAGTCAGTCAGTCAAAACAAAAACGTCTGATTTTAGCAGCGGAACTAGAATGAATCCCAGGGGCAATTATCAGAAGCAAATCGTCAATTTTGGCGAGATAATCTTTATTTTTAGATGCGAAAACAATGAATTTCCATCATAACAAGAACGAAAAGTGTGCTCTAAATGAAATCTGGCATCTAAAGGGAATGGCAAGCAGGGAATATTACAAAGAGCGCGCTTTTGAAAGCTAAGTTAGTTAGGGCTACGTGAAATCCCCCCCCCCCCCTGAAAACCGCGAAATTTCACGGATTCCCTTTTTTAGTGATAAAGGTCAAGCCACATCGTTATGCTCAGGTCATAAATGAGGCTAATTGTAGGTGGTAGTATGCAAAATAAGGAGGGCGTAGTTTATCGCCAAACACAGCTTCGGAATACCGTTTTCTTCCTTCGAAATGGCTTGAAAGCCGAATTATCAGATAGCGCAGATTGCAGAATACAGGTGATTATAGCTGTCGCCAAATTGGAATACTGCCAAAAATGGCCACTCAGGCGAGAGAGCGTGCAAATTGCGAAGATGCAGAGAAAAGAGCGTTTTTTTTCGGCGGATGCTCGTTGATTCAGTTTTGGCGATAGCTATAGAAGAGTGACCCTTAGGTCATGAATAAAGCAAATTTAACAAACTCTTACACTTCTCTCCCAGTCTACATCGGCATATTTGGCTGTGTAGGTGGTCTGAGTATCCTATAACGCACGCACTCCTGTTTTGACGAAGTAGTTTTGTCATCAACCACGTCGGCATTTGATGATTTTCCGTGCGAAAAATTCCAATTATCTCGGATTTTCTTGCACTTTCACTCACGCGTAAATATAGATCTTTTCACAAATCGGCACACAATACAAATAATGTACTTTTCAACATTTACAAACATTTGCACGAGAGGAGTTACCCAGTTTTGCTTAACGGGATTTCCCAGTTTTGAGCCCCAAATGTAAAGGGTGGGTACGCCATCTGCCAAACCCTCCCGATAAATGGTGCTTTCACTTTTGACGTAGTAGGCATTTCTGCGCTAAAGCTACGGACATTCCCTCCTTAACGTTTGGAGGAATACGTTCCAGCTGCCAAAAACCGGCATGGGCACTTTGCCAACCGCCCAGAACAAAATTTTACAGGTTGACTTGGTCCACAGCAAACATCATTGGCGAAAAACGCTATATTTCAGAGCTAATCGCGGCGAGACTCTTTGTCCAAATGCTGGAAAATGGGGTGGGGTTGACTGAATACCAGTTCTGTGCTTGAAGTTATCAATTCAAGATGGCGTGGATGACGCAGTTTATAGAAGCAGGTGAAACAATTTTACAGCGAAATCCCCAAACTCATACCACGTCGGCATTTTGATGATTATCCGAGCGGGAAATTCCAATTGGCTCGGATTTTCTTGCAGTTTGCATAGCTATGTGGCTTGAACTCCTGCAAAACGCATAAACTGTCGTTAATAAGAAATTTTGGTTGTTTTTACGGGCTTAAAAGAGTTGTACAACAGTAACCCTTAATTTACGAGCTTTTTTAACATTTTTAGTTTAAGTTTTTAAAGGAAAGGCAAGTATGATCTAAGCTAGGACTAGCATATCATTAGGGTCATTACGGTCTTAAGACAGCGTAACCATGTGCTGTCATTTTCTAAGTTGCAAAAATTGTATCAAAGAGGATCGAATTTTTTAATGGGGGGGGGGGGGGGGGGTTCCAACCTGTACCACTTCGGTCAAGTCAGCTTTACTAATCGTTTCCCCTCATTTACAAACTAATTTTTAATTATCCTGTTTAATAAAAACATGAGTTCGATTGAAACCCACCCCGAAGAACCCCTCATTCACGTGTTTCGAGGTGTTGTGAACCAGCCGCGGCTGTCGATCCAGCTGATTGTTGTTCCTGTCGAGAGAAGCCCCTAAACCCTTGGATCCTGTGGCGCTTCTGCGACAGTGGAAGCCACAGCGCAATCGAACCTTTCCTGGAGCGGAGGTGGGTGAGTGATGTCACGGAGCTCGAACGAGCCCTCATTTCGCGGACGACTACAGCTGGACTGGCCAAATCACTAGGGCAACCGAGGGGCGGGGCTGAAAGTGACCACCCCGCCCCCCTTTCGAAGAGGACGCGAGAAGACGGGCGATCTTATTTATTTATGCCGCAGACAATAAATATTTTTATATTAAAACATCTTGAATAAATACAGAAAGAAAAAAAGGTGTCTCAACATTGGCGTTTATCACTAACCTTAACAAGTACGGAAGAGAATCACAATGGAACAATGGTTCGAAAGCCAATGTACATATGCTCAAGATGGTGAGAGAATGGGGCTACGGGAACCGCAATCGAGAACTAGCACCGCTACCCATTACATGAAGTGGCCGCCGGGGGCTCCCTGGAACGGCGGCTGCTGGCCGGGGAAGGACGGCTGGGCGTACGGCATCTGGGGAGGGGCTCCGTAGGGCACGGAACCGCCGGCAGGACCGTAGGTGAGCATCAACTGGGGTTCCACTGAAAAAGAAGCATTAGAATATGATCAAATGCTGGGAAACTCACTTGTCATGCCATTCTGCTGTTGGCTTTCGCGGGCTTCCTCTTTCCTCTCGGCTTCCGCTCGCTCAAGGCGTTCCAGCTGAAAATACAAAGAGTAATCTAGGTAAAAGCAGTCGCGGATCTAAACCCTTGAGGTGCGCCGGGATCGATTTATCAGAAAGCTTAATGGGACCATCTGGGGCTGTTTGGATGGGAAATGAGCACGCAAATCGCGCCGTTAACATCACAATGATGATTTTTCGCACCAAGAAACGGCTGATCATAAAATGCGTCTTCGCTAACATGTGATGCGGGGGTTCTAAAAATCCAGGGCCTGCCCTGGAAACTTTGCCGCGAAATCATAGCTGGACGTGAGGTGCTTGCGGTACCTACGTAATTTGGCATTTGGTTGAAAATGAAAACAACAAATTAAATGGGGACCTACTTTGTCGCCAAGACACCATTTGGGGGACTTACGTATTAAGCCCCCAAACGCCCCATTTCCAGCTATGCGCGAAATACAATTTTTCGAAATGTCTATTTGCAACATCAAAATTTAACATTTTTATGTATTCTATTCCTATCTCTAGCGGTTTTTTTTAAGCAAGCCTGAATTATCACAAGTTTTTTTATGTATAGCTGTCGCCAAACCGAAATCTCATGCTAATCGCGAAAACATGCAAAGCATGCTCTGTCGAAAATGATTAGACTACGAATTTCCCACAGCGACAGAGCATCACTCATTAAAAAAAACATCCACCCGGATTTTCGGCTGAAGGGATCCGGCCAAGCCCAATTTCCCATTTGGGGGACTCGCGCCATTTTTTTTTGTTGTATTGTTTTGGGTCGACCCCACGGTAGCTTGTTCATGTATGGCATCACTTGAAGAGTCAAATTATAATGACACGATTCCAATTTGGCGACAGATATACATTGCAAAAAAAGGTATGTATCGTTTTATTTGTTTGTTGAATTTTTTGACTTTCCGGCGATTGTGTATTGATTTAGTACAAAACGAAATTGGGGAAACACCTAAGTCAACTGAATAATAATGGAAAACAACTAAAAATGTTTGCTAAAAATCCAAAATTTCAAAGTTCGCGCCATTGCTGCTAGGTCACTTGCGGTGCCGGCCCTCTGCCACACACTAATATGAAGTGCATGTGCGTGGAACCCCTGACGGTCCCTTTAAGGAATTCCTTAAGTTGGACATTTTGCGCCCGGGCCGGCCCGTTCCTCAAAATTACATTTTGGGTATACTCGATCCATGACCACCATAGATATTTTGAAGAAGCTACGTACCCTGTTCTGGTAGTCGCGCATCACTTGAACCATGTAGGGCATGGCGTAATCAGTAATCTTGTGTTTCCAGGACAGCTCGAGGATGACGTCGGGATGCAGCAAGTCGTAGCAGTGGTACAGCGAGGCGGCGAAGCAGTCGTAGAGTCTCTCCTCGAGGAAGAACGCGATCAGCTCCTCGGCGAGCTCGCCAGAGCGCGATTCCGCCGCGTACTCCATAGCATCCTAAAAATGTCACAAAATTACTATAAATTCTAGGGATATCTCACCTTGTAGAGCTTGTCCTTCTTGCACAGTTCGATGGACTGCTTCCACCTGTTGTTGCCCTTGAACAGGTAGGCGGAGATGCGACGGAACTCGACCAGAGGATGGCTCTCCAGCTGCTGCGCCAGGGCAATGTTGTCAAAGTTGTCGTGGGCGTCGATCGAGGCACGCAGACCAGCGTGATCCTCCTGAGACACAAAATTAGCATAAACCCCAGTTTCGAGCTTGCCTCGTCGATGAGCAGTTGGTTGAGGGCCTCGTTGATGGCCTTGTTATTGAGGTTCTGAACCTGGCGCAGGTAGGGCTTAACCAGAGGGATGTGCTTCTCTAAAAAAGGAAATTTAAGGTTAAAACCTTAAGGTTAACTAACGCTTGGCGAAGAACTGCACGGTGCGGGAGTGGTCGAGACGGGGAGAGAGCACGGACAACAGATCGTTAAGCAGGAGAGGCTTCGAATCCAGGTAGAACTGCATGGCCTTGTAGTACAACTCCACGTTCGCAACCTAAAGATGACATTTTCTTCCGACATAGCGCATATAGGAAGTGGCGCTGACGCCCCTTTTTCATCATTCACACATAACTAGGGCTTTCTTCTCGGTTTATTTAATTGTTATATCAATATCCAGCTTATTTTCTATTTTTAAATCGCAATTGTATAAACTTTCAATTTATACATACATTTAAGTTTGTTCGCGTGGGCGATAATAATCGGATCAATCCAAAATTCATAGATAAACAGATTTCGAAACCAAAGTCTTATGTCCGATCCTTGACGGTTGTATTCTACAACGAAAAGGCCATATTAGCGCGTGCAGCGTGCACTTAGCTGCGTACATCGACGCGCGGATCTTCCACGGGTTTCCCCGCGGATTGGTCCTGTTATTGAAAACGAAAACGACTACTATCCGCGGCATTATCCGGATTTATATAAATAAAATTAATAAAAATTTGTGACGGGACCGGGACAAACAGTCCTTTAGCTCGCTGTGCCAAAACAAGGTTCAAACCAACCTTGGCGATGACTTCCTTGAAGTGCTGCTCCCTCCAGGACTCGGTGGGGTGGCTCATCATGGTGAGAGCGGCGTTGTCGTACTCCTCATACTTGTCGTAGAGGAAGACGAGCTCCGACCAGAGGTGAGCCTGCTCGGCGGCGCGGAGAACCTTGGGAATGTTGACGCGGCTCCAGAACAGCTCCAGGTGCTCCCTCATCTTCTCCGGCTTGAACTTCGAGTAGAGGATGGCCAGCTCCGTGAACATGCCCATGTGCGCGCGCTCGAGACCCAAAGCAGCTTCCAGAAGGCCTAAAACTCAGTTAGCCACATAAAATTGTTAAAATACCGATGAGCTCTTCGAAGTGGCCGCGGTCCTGGTAGAAGTTGATGAGCTCTTCGAGCTCATCCGCGTGGACGACAATGTGCAGGCCGCACATCTGGGCGAGACGGAACTCCTTGTTCTCCACGCAAGCGAAGCAGACCTAAAAAATTACCTTTAGATATAGTTCGTGTCAAAACTACTTCGAAACAACGTTCCAATGTTTTGATGTTGTGCCTATAGTAAAGCGTAAAAAATAGAATACTCAGGCCGTCTACGCAGCCAAATTGGTCGAAATAGATTAGCGAGGAGTATAAGAAAAAGAGTGGAGCTTACCTGCTTCCAGGTCTTGGTGCTGTTGGCCTTGCGGGCGGCATCAACCGCTCCCTGGTACTCTCCCAGACGCACGAGGGTCACCGACAGCTTGGCGAAGTTGGAGACGTTGTTGAAGAGGGTCTTGGCGGCCTCGAACATGCCATTGTCGAAGCAACGGTCTCCAATCTAAAGAAGAATATCGAATAGAGGCAATGGGATTCTCCTACCAGTCCGATTTGGGCGTGGTTGGGTCCGGAGATGAACTCCTCCAACTCAGTCAAACGACCAGTCTTCGCCAGAGCGAAGACAAGCTCGGTCTCGATGTAGGACTCGCGAGACTTCTTCCTAGCCATCTGCAGGTAACGGACCAGATCTTCCCAGTGTCCTGAAAAGGCCAAATATATACTCTTCGCCAAATCCACTTTGGCAACTTCGCTGCGTACACGGCCTGAGTATCCTATGTCGCACGCTTTACTCTAAGCACAACATTAAAACATTAGAACGTTGTTCCGAAGTAGTTTTGGCACAAACTATAGCTGTCGCCAAATTGGAATCCTGCCAAATACAGCCTTAATGCATAGTTAGTCCTTCGTGCGATACGCAGGCGAAAATAGCGTACAAAAAGCCAAGACGCAGAGAAAAAGCGGCACCGATTTCCGTGTGGCGATACAAAGAAAGTAAAGAAGTTCGAACCTGTCTGCGAGCACTTGTCCACCACCTCCATGTAGGCTCCGGGATCGTCGGCCTTGATGAACGAGTCGACGGCCTCCTTGACCAGGTCCTGCTTCAGTTGGGCCTTGGCCAAACTGGCCCACACGTCCGACTGGTTGCACTTCTCGGCGAACTCGTAGGCACGGTCGAGGTTGGACACGTTCTCGATGAGTACCTAAACCAATACTTAACTAGGTAATAAGTGGGTTTTTACATTGATGGCACTGTTGTTCACGTCGAACTTCTTGAAGATGGCGAAGGCCTCCTCGTACAGCTCGCTCGAAATGGCTATGTTGGCGATGTCGGGAGCGTCGTAGTTGTCCAACTTCTGGATGTACTCCATCACACGAGTGCGGTCGGCCTAAAAAAAGAGCTCTATTAGCACACAAGGAACAAACAAACCCTCATGGCGGTAAGGATCAGGAGATTCTGGAGATTGCGGTGCTCGGAGAAGACAGAGTTGTCGAGAACGATCTTCTCCAGCAGCTCTATCAGCTCGTTGGGCAGGTCGGCAGCCATGAAGGCCTTCACCGTGGCGGAGACCTCATCGGGGTCCTGGGTCTCGGAGAGGGCAGTCTGGACGACCTAAAAAGAAAATAAATAAGATTTTCTACGCAAAAAGGATAACAAAAAATTAATTATTAAAACCATACCTGGTCTATGAGCTGGCGACGGTAGGGGTTCTCCTCGCTCAGAACCTGAGTCCAGAGTTCGTAGTTCTGGCGACGGACCAGATAGCGGGCGAGGTTCTTGAACAGCGAGTTCTCATTGCACACGTTGATCAGCTCATCGTCGCACTGACCACGCTCGTAGGCGAGAAAAGCGAAGTGGGGGTCACGTTTCTCACAATACCTAAAAAAAAAAAATACATATATTCTCACAGGCCGCCGACAAGGCAAAGTTAAAGGACTGCCTTGCTCTGTTCTTGAAACGACTTTCATTAATTTGCGCAACAATATACCCGGACAGTAGTGCTGCGGAAGTTAGCCTGATTGAGGTGCAGGCTTCGGACAGTACCGCGCGAGAGTCCAAATATGGTCCGCATACGTAAATGCAAGCGGGGCGCGTTAGATTTGAACTTTCGCTGCAGGATATTTCTCCCTGAAGCAGGTATGTATGGGCAGCATCAAATTTTCCGTAAATATGCATTTTAACGGATCCTATTATTACTTTCGTATAAACCAAAATTTGAAGCTTATATAGCAATTCTTTGGTAAGCAACAAACATTTCTGCGTTGCAAAATCGCGTTTTGTAATTCTCAGTTGCATTTCTTTTAAAATTACAGAAGAATTTGTTTTCATCCAAACAATTTCTGTGTAGTCTACGCATGTAAAGCTACAAAATTGTAATAGTCAGTTTTTATGGCACTTCCTAGTTTTTGAGATTTTGATGCGTTTTTTCAATATAGACATCGCGGACAGTCCTTTAATGTGCCCGGCTGGATCGTTGAGCGGCGGCTTGTGTTCGGAGCGAAAAAGAAAAAAGACGAACCGTCCAACGACGCGGCTGTCGTAGTAGGGGTTCTCCCTCAGGAAACGGTCCGGGTTGTTGTTGGCGTCGATGTAGATCTTGGCCATGGCGTTGTGGGTGGCGGGATCGGTGGCTCCCTCCTGCACGCGGGACTCGAGCCAGTGCGCGAGCAGCTTCAGACGGTTGCGCTTCTCAACCTCAGCCACAAGCTCGTCGATGTCGAACTTTCCACGCGTGTTGATGATGAGCTGCTTGATGGCGTCCTCGCTGCAGTCAACGTCGAGCAGAGCTCCGACCACGATCGGGAGACGAGCGGCGTTCACCTAAAAATAGATATAAAATTATTACAAAAATAAGGCAAAAACAAACCTTCTGGACGAAGACTTCGATGTACTTCTGGAGCTGGTTCCTGTACAGGTAGAGCACGAGGTCGTGCACCATATCGTGGCGATCGCACACAATAATGAGAGGCAACTAAAAATCCTTTAAATACAAAAAAAAAAACAATAGAATTATACCTGGTCGTTGAGCTTAGCCTCCTTGAGGAAGTTCTTCACCCGCTCGGGGTCGTAGCAGTTCGACTCGCGGCAAATCCTCTCGACCTCCTTGATCTGGCCGGTGCGGGTAGCAGCCTAAAACTCAAAATTCGTCAGAAATTCCGCAGCGAAGTCACCTGGATGTACTTGAAGTGGACCTCAGAGTCCTGGGAGAAATTGACGATGGAACCGAGGAAGTAGAAGAGTCCTTCGTAGCTCTTGTGGGTCTCGAACAGGTCGATGAGCTTCTCAGTGCCCAGTTGCTCGTGGTACTTGGAGGCGATTTGGACAACAACCTGGAAAATTAGATTTGCTACGATATAGCCGTCGCAAAACGGAAATCGGCGAGAAAAAGCCGCCTTTTATCTGCGTCTTCGCTTTTTGCACGCTATTTTCGCCTTCATTTCAAAAACTATTTTTTGGCAGGATTCCCATTTGACAGCTATAATCTGCGTAACGAACCTGAAGGTTCTGGCGGATGTTCTGGGTGAGCATGGCCTTGAGGCATTCGACAGAGTCGTCGACGGACAGCGATCCGAAGTAGTTCACGAGCCACTCGGGCTGCAGATGCGTGGTGTGGACGACGGTCCTCTTGATGTCGTAGAGATCCGTGAAGTGCTCCAGAGCCCTTTGCAAAAGACCAGCCTTCTCGCACATCTGTCCAATCTGCGACCTGTCGTAGTGGTTGAACATCTTGTTGCCCAAGATGGCGTCAGCGACCTGAAGCACAAGGGTAAACGCGTCAAAAGAGACTGAAACCTGGGGATGAGTGAGAAGGTTCATCTCGAGCAGTCTCGTCTGAAGATGACCCTCCTCCGGCTTGTCTCCCTTCAGAACTTCGAGAAGGAACTGAGTGCACGGCTGTACGGCTTGCACCTCCATAAAACAGTCGATGATCTAAAAAAAAAACCAGCATAAAATGAATAAAACAAAGATTCTACCTGGTTAAGATCGGCGAGGGGTTCTCCACCGGCGCTCTCCGAGACCAACATCTGCGCGAACTTGGCTCCAGCCTCCTGGTTTCCACCGCGGAGTATCTGGCGCAGCTGGAAGAGGTAGTCAGGCTCGAAGCCGACCCTCTTGGCGTAGAGGATGATCTTGTCGAACTGGCCGGTCTCGGCGAAGCACTGAACGACCTAAAATGGAGAAAAATAATAGATTATCGATTTAAAGCGACCTTGTGGGGGACATTTCCGCGGAGGTAGATAGAGAGGGCCACGTTGGGGTCGTGCGGGCGGACGAGGTCTCCCAGCTCCTCACAGCACTCCAACTTCTGGTCGTTGAGCCACTTGTTCAGCAGCTCCTTTCTGCCTTGAGCCAGAACGGGGCGGCACAGCTCCAGAGTCTCGTACTTGTTCAGTTTTCCCTAAAATTACAAACTTAAAACGAAAATTTGGTGCTTTAAAACCTGATCCAGGAGGATTCCAAAGTACTGGAGGAGAGGAGAGGCTCCACCCGAAGGGTTAGGGCACTGCTGGAACTTCTGGATGGTGGCAGGCGTGCGGAGGATGCCCTTAGGCGCGGTGGCAGCGACCTTAGCGGCCTCGGAGAACTGGCCATTGCCGAAGAGAAGGTTGAATTTGCGGACGAAAAGTTCATCGGCACCTGAAAAAATGAATAAACAAATCAACAGGGTAGCTTCACAAACCAGGCAAATCACAGCGAGAAGCCAGCTTCAGCGCCAAGTCGGGGTTCTGCAGATGCTGAGTGACGAAGGGGACCATGTTGGCCTCATCCATGGAGACAGACAGGACCTAAAACCACCATAAGACTAAAAAAATAAGGAAATCTTACCTGTCCCTTGCGGTTGATTCCCATGATTCCGCCGGTGGTAGTATATTCGGTAGTGACAAAGACGGTTTCAGTGGAGATGCGGTTAGAGTAGATGCGGGCTCCGGTCTCGAGTTCGAAAAGATGCACGAATCCATGCTTCGTCACCAGATACACGATTCCGTGTTGAGACGACGCCTAAACGATGCGTGTTTACGCGCCACTCGTGTCTGGTTACATATAAACAAAGGGGGAACGAACGAACCTGCATCGACACGGGGAAGTCGCTAGCGGTCTCAGCGGTGTAAGGCACATCGACGGCCTTCTTGGCGAATGGCTGGTTGCCAGCAGCGGGAGCTCCAACCTCGATGATATGCAACTGAACAAACAAAATGGTGAAAAATCATAGAACAAAATCCAACCTTTCCTCCGTTGTCATTCTTAACCGAGAAACAGAAGAGGTTGGAAGGGTTGGGGTTGCCCTCGGCGCGGAACCTCACGAAGCAGGCGGCGTGTCCTTCGATCGGCTGGGAGACCTTACGCTCGGTACTGTAGAGCTGCATGCTTCCGACGACGCGGTTGTCCTAAAAAAGCATTTTTTAGCCGGAGATGGTCTAACCTTGGCGGATATTCCAACAAGGACGAGCCACTTGTTCTCGAGGTCGGCGCGGTAGTTGATTATCTGGCTTCCAGCCAAAGACTGGTGTCTGTCGAACATCTTCACGGGGGCAGAGTCTCCTAAACACTTCCGGTTACGATAACCTGCACTCAACAACTGACCGTCAATCGACCAGTGGTAGACAGCTGTGTCGCTCACGAGGGCAATGGTCTTCTCGTTGATCCACCTCCAGAAGACGACCTCCTCCACGTTCGAGTGGGCCTTCACCTTGGCTTTCTTCTCCATGTCGAAGATCTGGAGCGTCTTGCCGGCTAAAACACACAATCATCATTAAACAAATAAAGATTTTACATTTCAAGGCAAGGATTTTGCTGGTGGGGTGCATTATAACCGAATCCGCGGAAATCGGTCTCCTCTGGGGGTTGGCGGTGTCGTTCATGTCGATGATGACAACCTGCTGCGAGTCTCCTATCTAGAAAACCAGATATTATCCATCTTACAAAAGAAACAAACCATTTCACGAACGACGATGTGGCGGTCGGACTCCATCGTCACATTTGCAAAGCAAATGTTCTGCGCGCGAATTCCGGCATTCGTGAGCTGAAAATGGAATACTATGACGAAAAGAAGAATTTTAAACCTGCAGGTGCTCGTGGAACTTGATTGGCAGCGCCATTATCTGCTACTTACAATGTCCGAGATGAATAAATATTACAAATCGACCCTGAAAACAGTAAAATTGAAGAAGGAAGTTACGCGATAAAATAGAAAGAAATTTAAGTTACGTCATATAACGACTATTCAAGGACTTTCGAAACAACACAAAAAGTAGTTTTATAACGTTTAAACGAATAGAAAGTACAAATAAAACAAGAATCAAAACCTCAAGGCAGCCAAAAGCTATCGAGAGATACGCGAAGGTTCCGAAATAGCTCGAAATCCAGTTTTCGCGGCGGAATGAGTCATCTTGGCGTTTCAATCCAATTTCGACAATTAACAACATTTTTACACAATCTGGTGATGTAATAAAAGCAGTTTAACGTCGCCTTTTCAACCTGTTGACTAATTAAATATAAAAACAAGTTTAATTAGACACCTTCAGTGGTTTTAACCTGAAATTACATGAATCAAAGATGATAGGGTTCAAATCAGAGATATTTCAACGCAAAATTCCATTTTACAACCAAAAATTATAGTGCTAAGCCCTGAGGCGATTGTGGACACGTTGGAAGTAAACAAAACGACGAAAACGGCGAAAAACTGGGTAAACAATAAGAAACCGTTCGTTTTCTACAGCGATAACACGGTAAATCCAGTTAATTGCACTTAATTAGTCGAGTTTGTGCTAGTTCAAGAGGCGCTAATTACAAGTCCCGGGTGCGGGAACGCAGCAGCTGGCCGGAAAACGAAGGGTCAGCGCCGGCCGTGACCGTCGGGGTTCGTCATCGCGGCCGCGACGCAGCCGCCGCGCAGCTGAGTAGCCAGCCAATCGCCGCGGGACTCATTTGACACAGCCGCCGAATTCGTCACCTTGGAAATCCGGATTCGAACAGGTTTTCGAAATTTGAGGAGATTAACGATTTTAATGGCGGTGTGAATAGGGTCATAAAATCGGAAAATTTAGAAACTACCATGAAAATAGTTATTTAACGCGGAAAATTCCTTAAATTCAGTTTTTTGAAGCTAAAAACGTACGAGTTGCATAAAGCCGCAGTATATTCATTTTCAGCAAGAATAGCTTGTTTGCTATATCGATTTTAAAAACTAGCGTTTGAAATCTAGCTTTCACGAACTCAGAAACATTACACGAAAGCGAAAGCATCTGTTGGATAGCTTTTTCAATAGAAAGAGTTTCTTTGCGTTTTCTCGGACAAAGTTCGTATCCCTTCTATCTTCCGCGGCTTTTGTGTGAACGCCTCAGCCTTCCGTGAGGGAGGAGCCCTTTCTATTGGGTTTCTGTCTTTCTTGAAGTCTCTTGTTTTCAGAAGAAGGGAGTCAAGAGACAGAATAGAGAGATTCTTACATCGGTTCGCTCTGTTCTTCCATCGTACTTATAGTCTCCGTGGTATTTCTATCGCTGTCTCAACGTGTTCAAATGTCTCTTCAATCTCTGTCTCTCTGTCTCGCTATTTCCCTCCGCCGTTCCTTCTTTCTCTCTCTCCCCCCCTCTCTCTCTTTTTCTCTTTCTCTCTCTTTCTCTCTCCTTCATAAACATTGCAATTTCAGTCATGTATCTACGTGATGACTGCCCTCGAACGGGAGGATGACGTGCTGCCAGCGCCAAACTGATGGTCAGTGAATGAAAGAGAGAGAGAGAGAGAGAGAGAGACAGAGACAGACAGAGACAGAGACAGAGACAGAGACAGAGACAGAGACAGAGACAGAGACAGAGACAGAGACAGAGACAGAGACAGAGACAGAGACAGAGACAGAGGTATGCAGAGATGACGTGCTCATAATTTAGGGATTGATGAAGATTTACAGAGATACTAACAAGAGACAGAAACAGATACAGAGATGTATAGACGGATCTATAGATACACAACGAGATGTAGAGAGATAGAAGGGAGACAGAGACTTTAACAGAGAGACAGAGGCATATGTACAGCAAAATAAAGAGAGAGGGAGGTGAGAAGGAAACCTTTATTCAGATATAAGCAAGCCGCTTAGCGGCCTTCAACCCCACCTCCTTGACCTCAGTGCGCCTCCACCGTGTCGCCTTGCGCACAGTACCCACTCTTGAAGCAATCTTTCTTTTGTTGTAATAAATGTAGGAATACACTTATTCATGTAAATAAACGATTTTCAGAAAGATTTTCCTCTTTTAGGGGTACATGCAGCAGGCCGTTACCCTGACTACGCGTGGGGGGTATTGATCATCATGGGAGATGGCGACGTTGCCACGAGTGCTCCACTCTCTAGCTCATCCTACTCTTCTCAGCTCCAATCGAGGAGAGGTCCAGCTCATCTCTCAATTACTGTAAGATTGGGGCACAATTATCGCATTGAGTGTGAGTGTGTGTATGCGTGTGTGTGCGTGTGTGAAAGTTTTCAATCCTTTGGAATTGTCGAAATCCATGATTTCTAGCGATGCCGGTGACTTGGTCTGGTCTGAACTTCTGGAGAAGGGAGGGGTCATCCGGCTGGCAACATCCGTCTGTCAGCAACGCATCTGCTCTCTTCAATGGGTGGTCTGTCGACCCAACCGACGGTGGTTGACAGCCATTCTGCGACTCTGTCGGCAACTTTTCCGTCATGCTGCCGCCGTAGATGAATTCTTCGCCTTGGGGAAGTTTGGCGAGTATGTACAGGTGAGAGCATCTCTCTCTCTCTCTCTCTCTCTCTCTCTCTCTCTCTCTCTCTCTCTCTCTCTGTTTCTCTCAGCCTCTCTCTCTCTAAACATTGCAAATTCAGTTTTGTACCTACGTGGCGACTGCACTTGAAAGAGAAGACGACGATTATTCTGCCAGCGCCAAACTGGTGCTTAGTGAGTAAAATAGAGAGAGAGAGAGAGAGAGAGAGAGAGAGAGAGAGAGAGAGAGAGGGGTGAAACGAAGCAATCTCTTTGCAGATATAAGCAGCCGCTTGGCGGCCTCAAACCCAGCCCCATTGGCCTCAGTCCGCCTCCACCGCGTGGCTCTGCGCAGTCTCCACTCTTGCGACATGTTGGTTGTCCAGGCCGCTCTGGAACTCCTCGCCGTGCTTTGTGACGGGTCAGCCCAATGCCGGACGGACCTTTGTGAGACGGCAGCCGTCGATGGGTGCCTCCACTTGCTGCCAGATGGAGACATCCTCACACAAAAGTAGGTGAAACGGAAACAATCACTCACTCACTCACTCACCTCAACTTGCTCTCAAATCTTTCAGACTGAGCGCAAGTTTGCTGCGAATCCTATGTGGAGAAGAGCAAGCTAGACAACAACTACGGGTGTATGATGGAGTACCAGTGCTGGTTGGGTAAGTACCTAAGAATACAGAAGATACGAGAGCTAGTTTAGGCTACTTTCAATTGGCAACAGTCGTCTAAAATGGCATGTGGCTTGGTGTCTGGCTCAGTTAGCTGATGACCAAGAGACCGCTTCAGAGGTAGGATGAACTACATTCAACAGACAAACATTGGGCAGTAAAGTAGAGTTTCAACAGATGAACTTTGGGACAAAGTGCTCAAATCCTTTACTTTATCTACTTCTGCACGGTGCCCCAGTTGCTCTTGCATCCGTCGACAGTCTCCATGTCGTTGACAGGGTTCTTCTGAGAATTCTTAGAGCTACTCTCCTCGGTCTCCTTTTTCTGCTCTTTCGGCTTCAGCTGTAAAAGAACACTTCTTTGCAATGAGAGAGAGAGAGAGAGACAGACAGAGACAGAGACAGAGACAGAGACAGACAGAGACAGAGACAGAGACAGAGACAGAGACAGACAGAGACAGAGACAGAGACAGACAGAGACAGAGACAGAGACAGAGACAGAGACAGAGACAGAGACAGAGACAGAGACAGAGACAGAGACAGAGACAGAGACAGAGACAGAGACAGAGACAGAGACAGAGACAGAGACAGACCTTATCGAACTCGGCGCTTTTCTTACTTCCACACAGAGAGAGGACCCAGGTGGCGAGGAAAACATTGGCGAAGAATCCAGCAAATGGTGTGAGGATAAGAAACATCTTAAGGGCATTGGGGAAGTTAGGGGAGGGAGTTACCTCGGAATAGTGAAAGGTCCCGACCGGCCACGGGAGTAGAAAGTGCTGAAATGAGGGGGCAGAGGAGGGACTGATCCCCGCTAGCGCACTTTCACGTAGCGCATTGAAATTAGGTTGATTCCAGAAGCATTGTTAGCGTAAGGGTACGTAAGGTAAGGTGCGTGAGGCAGCAGAGACCTTAAAACTTTAGGCTAAAAGCAAAGATGACTAAGGCAAGGCAACGACAATAAAGTAGCGTCAGGGCTGGCAAAGGGCCGGCTCGCTCGGTGAAAAGGTGGGCCCGGCCCGGCCCGAGCCCGGCCCGGGTCGGCCCGGCCCTTTGTTAAACGATAGGGCCGGGCTGGCCCGGGCCGGCCCTCGGCTTAAAAATCGGGCCCGGCCCGGCCCGAGCTCGGGCCGGCCCTCAAATTTACTAGCCCTGGGTAGCGTGAAATAAGGTTTAAAAAATGAGATTAAAATCCAACGAATAGGGAAGGTAATAACTAAGAAATATTTTTTTTTTTTTTTGGAAAAAAGAAATTCAAACCTCAGCCGCTGGGAGGCAGCCGCCGCGCATTTTCGGTTGATTTCGCATTATTTTTGCATAAAAACGGGTCAGAATAGCAACAAATCGACAAAATAGTAGTGAGAGGTCAATAATTCTATAAATACTTATAAATAGCCAACAATAAACTCGCGTTTAAGCTATCTGGGGCTCAAAAACGGAATAGAGGCACGTGTTTTCGAAAAATTCTGTAGTTTGACGTCAGAAAATCGTTTTCACTTATTTACTGTGATTATTTATAAAGAAAACATAAGCAAGTGAAATTTTAAAGCCAAAAATTCAAAATTCCGGGGGTTTTTGAAATCGCGATTAGGGCGCGCTTACAATTTTTGCATAAACAGCGCTTTCCTATAGAAATTGCCAAAATGTTCACTTTTCCCCAATGATTTATGAAAAACGGCAGATTGAATTTCGAGAAATTCGTTTTAAATATTCGTCGAACAGTAAAATACATTTTATCCAATAAAAATTTCGGGCGGCATTGGCCTGTAAAACTAAATTTTTTGATACATTATCGATTTTTTGACCAGGGTTACGGTAGGTGCCCATATGGTACTGTAAAATTTTCAAAGTAATCCAAATTTCGATTTGAAATATGTATTCTATAGAAAATTCAATTTCCAAAAACATTAACTTTGGGGCTAAATATGGTTTCTCACCACCAAAAATGATAAACTCGAAAAACTGTCTAAAAAGGGGTCTCAAGGTTCTCGACCTTTAATATAAAAGGAAAAAACACGCTCCATTGTCAAAATATAGGTCGAATTGCGACTATTTTTGAAGGAATCGATTAAGAAAAGCTATGAAGCGACTTTTCGTATGCAGATGCAGAAAGCCGTAACAGACGCTTTTTTGCGGGCTAATCTGCGCCCTCCAAATAACGCGAACTGTCTCGCTTTCTGCCAATGCCACTTCACCATTTACGACATTCTTCCATCGTTGTGGAGGCCAATTTGTATGTCCTGCTTTGTTTATAAAAAAAGCCTTCTAACAATTATCTTTCAGATTGCTCAACTGGGCGGAATAACGCTTCTCCTGGCCGATGTCTCCGCCAAGCCCCCCACTTCCGGGATCAATGACTGGGTAGCTATGCTGGCAGGTACTTTTCTATTTTTATTATTTTCCCCTTAGCTGCGTACACGGCCTGAGTATCCAATATAGTGCGCTTTACTCTAGGAGCAACATCAAAACATTGGCACGTTGGTCCGAAAAATAGTTTTGACACAAACGATAGTTTCCTAATGTCCTCTTTTCAGCTGAGTGTGCCGTCCTTGCCCAGCTGGCTGTTGTCAGCCCGCTTCAGGCCTCCCTGGTTCAAGCCAACGCTATCTTTCTCTTGAGCCGCCTCCTCCTTTTGCCACTCCTCTATCCCTCTTCTGCTATTGTCTCAGCTCCAGCCTTACCCACTCTTCAGTGCTCCTCTCTTCGCGTGCTGAGACTTCTCTTCTCCTCAGAGAGACATCGACCTCTCTTCCGGAGGGTCTTTCCAGTGGGCGTTCTCGAAAAGTTCGTTGATGTGGGCAATTATGTGCAAGATCTCTCCGCCTACCCGGAGACATTACTCCTCTATCAGCAGTACTTAGTGAGTTTTTGAGAATCTGCCTCTGCCTCTGCTTCTGCCTCTGCCATCTGTCATAATTCAGGAGACTGCCTCACTAGCAGAGCTAGACACAGCCTGGGAAACCTCCAATCAACGGAGGAAACCTATCGGCCGAGTGGGAGAGTACGAAATGTTGGAACAACTTGGAGCAGGAGCCTTTGGGTGCGTTTACACGGCTAGAAAAGCTACTGCTAGTGCAGGAGGCACTCCGAAGTTATTCGCCGTGAAGGAGGTAGGTCAACCGAATTTGGCACTATGTCAATTTGGCGTAATGCCAAGCTTCCCATACACAACTCACTTATTTTAGATATTCATGGTGCAACAGAAATCGGATGACAAGAGTTTCGGAGACGTTATTAGTGAAGTGAAGATCATAAAACAGCAACTGAGACATCCGAATGTTGTGAGATACCGGAGGATTTTTGAAGAGAATGGAAGGTTATACGTAGTGATGGATCTGGTTGATGGTAGTCCTCTCAGGGTGAGGTGTTTTTTCGCCTTTCTCTCTCTCCCTCCTTTTCCTCTTTTACCTCACCTCACCTCACCTCACCTCACCTCACCTCACCTCACCTCACCTCACCTCACCTCACCTCACCTCACCTCACCTCACCTCACCTCACCTCACCTCACCTCACCTCACCTCACCTCACCTCACCTCACCTCACCTCACCTCACCTCACCTCACCTCACCTCACCTCACCTCACCTCACCTCACCTCACCTCACCTCACCTCACCTCACCTCACCTCACCTCACCTCACCTCACCTCACCTCACCCTCCCTTCACCTCACCTCACCTCACCTCACCCTCCCTTCACCTCACCTCACCTCACCCTCCCTTCACCTCACCTCACCTCACCTCACCTCACCTCACCTCACCCTCCCTTCACCTCACCTCACCTCACCCTCCCTTCACCTCACCTCACCTCACCTCACCTCACCTCACCTCACCCTCCCTTCACCTCACCTCACCTCACCCTCCCTTCACCTCACCTCACCTCACCTCCCTTCACCTCACCTCACCTCACCTCACCTCACCTCACCTCACCCTCCCTTCACCTCACCTCACCTCACCTCACCCTCCCTTCACCTCACCTCACCTCACCCTCCCTTCACCTCACCTCACCTCACCTCACCTCACCTCACCTCACCTCACCCTCCCTTCACCTCACCTCACCTCACCTCACCTCACCTCACCTCACCTCACCCTCCCTTCACCTCACCTCACCTCACCTCACCTCACCTCACCTCACCTCACCTCACCTCACCTCACCTCACCTCACCTCACCTCACCTCACCTCACCTCACCTCACCTCACCTCACCTCACCTCACCTCACCTCACCTCACCTCACCTCACCTCACCTCACCTCACCTCACCTCACCTCACCTCACCTCACCTCACCTCACCTCACCTCACCTCACCTCACCCTCCCTTCACCTCACCTCACCTCACCTCACCTCACCTCACCTCACCTCACCTCACCTCACCTCACCTCACCTCACCTCACCTCACCTCACCTCACCTCACCTCACCTCACCTCACCTCACCTCACCTCACCTCACCTCACCTCACCTCACCTCACCTCACCTCACCTCACCTCACCTCACCTCACCTCACCCTCCCTTCACCTCACCTCACCTCACCTCACCTCACCTCACCTCACCCTCCCTTCACCTCACCTCACCTCACCCTCCCTTCACCTCACCTCACCTCACCTCACCTCACCTCACCCTCCCTTCACCTCACCTCACCTCACCTCACCTCACCTCACCTCACCCTCCCTTCACCTCACCTCACCTCACCTCACCTCACCTCACCTCACCTCACCTCACCTCACCTCACCTCACCTCACCTCACCTCACCTCACCTCACCTCACCTCACCTCACCTCACCTCACCTCACCTCACCTCACCTCACCTCACCTCACCTCACCTCACCTCACCTCACCTCACCTCACCTCACCTCACCTCACCTCACCTCACCTCACCTCACCTCACCTCACCTCACCTCACCCTCCCTTCACCTCACCCTCCCTTCACCTCATCCAATCTATCCTCAACTTCTCACCGTCTATCTCTGTCTCTCTGTCTCTCTGTCTCACTATCTATCTGTCTCTCTGTCTCTCTGTCTCTCTCTCTAACCTTTGAAGAGAATGGAAGGTTATACGTAGTGATGGATCTGGTTGATGGTAGTCCTCTCAGGGTGAGGTGTTTTTTCGCCTTTCTCTCTCTCCCTCCTTTTCCTCTTTTACCTCACCTCACCTCACCTCACCTCACCTCACCTCACCTCACCTTACCTCACCTCACCCTCCCTTCACCTCACCTCACCCTCCCTTCACCTCACCTCACCTCACCCTCCCTTCACCTCATCCAATCTATCCTCAACTTCTCACCGTCTATCTCTGTCTCTCTGTCTCTCTGTCTCACTATCTATCTGTCTCTCTGTCTCTCTCTCTCTCTCTCTCTCTCTCTCTAACCTTACTTACTTTAGGACCTAATAACCCTAGCCAAGGAAAGAAGTAACCCCTTTTCCGAAGAACGTATCTGGAACTATCTCATCCAACTCCTCCTTGGCTTACGATACCTTCACAAAGAGAAACGTATAGTCCACAGAGACCTTAAACCCAGCAATATTATGATAGGAGAAGACGATCGTCTAGTAATAAGTAAGTTTAAAAATATTTATATAATTCACATTCTTCAGCCGATTTCGGCCTTGCTAGGCATCGCGATACGGACTACCTCAAGTCTGCGGCTGGTACGATTATTTACAGCTGGTGTGAGATTTTTAACAGTTACAACAGCGAAATTTAGCCCGGAAGTGGTTCAAAGTGAACCATATGGCGATAAAGCGGATGTGTGGTCTTTGGGCTGTGTTCTATACGAAACTGCCGCCCTTCGGCCAACTTTTCATTCAACCAATATGCTAAAATTAGCCAAAATGATAGTAGAAGCTGAGTATGAACCACTCCCGAAATCGTTTTCAGAGTAAGTTAGTTTTTAGGAATCCTAAGGCCCTAATTAAGGGAGCTAAGGGAAGTCGTAACGTCTTGCCTTAAAGTAGACCCTAAAGAAAGACCAGATGTGGTGCAACTTTCCCTGTCGCCGGCTGTTTCACCAAGGCTTTTGGATTGTTTGGATGATGCCCTCAGGGCTCAAGCTGATTTCAAAAAGGAGATGAATAAGTCTTCTGGAACTGCGACACCAGCTTCTGTAACGTAAGGTTGACTTTGGGTGTTAAGGTTGTTAAGGTTTTAGACCCAAGCCGTCAGTAGACACGCCCAGAGAGAAGAGAGCTCAGAGGAAGGCTACAGGACCGGATAGTATTGATAAGCCGAGGACGAGTGAGTTTTAACAGAGAAAGAGAGAGATTCGGTGCGGTGCGGTGCTGTGCGTTGCGATGTGTTGCGGTGCATTTGCGTTGCGGTGCGTTGTGGTGCGTTTGCGTTGCGGTGCGGTGCGATGTATTTCGGTGCGGTGCGGTGCAGTGTGTTTCGGTGCGACGCCGTGCGTTTGCGGTGCGTTTGCATTGCTGTGCGTTTGCGGTGCGTTGTGGTGCGGTGCGTTTGCGTTTCGGTTCGTTGTGATGCGTAGCGGTGCGTTTGCGTTTCGGTTCGTTGTGGTGCGTTTGCGTTGCGTTTGCATTGTGTTAGCATTGCGGTTTGCGGTGCGTTGGTGGTGCGTTTGCGGTCAGGTGAGGTGACACCCTATAATGCCTCAATTTTCAGGAGTTCCTCTCAAACCCCTCTCAGCCGGACAGCCTCCTCGAAGCTCCTCCACCTGCAGTCTCCCTCAAATAAACCCATCGTCGGGGCAAAGAGTGAGGTCTTCTGAAGGCCTCACTTTGAGATGCACCGCTTTGAAACCAGTAACCGACCCAGTTCTGGGCATCCTAGACCAAGTTCGTCGCCTGATGACAGTCACAACTGCAGGTGAGTGCCCTCTGTCTTAAGTTTAAGTTCTTAGCTACCTCATTGTATTAACGACATTAAGACCCAAGTATCTTAAAGACATTAGCAGCGCTGAATGACCCTAATACTTTAACGACTTCTGCCGCCTTATAATCTATTGAACTTTAGTACCTTAACTCCTTTCAAGTGTTAACGATTTTCAAGTATCTTAACGGTCCCTGTGACGTTAAGATCTTAACTATCTTCACCGTAGTTTAACGACTAGAACCTTAAACACCTTAACGACATTTGTCTCGATGACCTTAGCATCTTACAGACATTATTCTTGATGGCATTAGCGATTCCATAATCTAGATGAACCTAACTACCCTCGCAACTTAACGACCTTAGAGAACGTTGCAACTTACTAACCTTAATTAAGCTCTACCGACCCTAGCTTCTTAACGGCATTAGTCTTAATGACCTTAGCGATTATAACCTAAACTAAAAACAACTTAACGATCTTAGAGAACTTGGAACGTTACCGACCTTAACCACTTGTGTAATTTACCATCTTAACGACATTAGCATTAACGACCTTTTCCTTAGTGAAAGCGGCACATTACCGACCTTAACTTTTCTTGTACCTTAAAGACCTTAGCATCTTAAGGAGCTCAACCTTAAAGGCCTTAGCATCTTAACGACCTCAACCTTAAAGACCTTAGCGATCTTGACGACCTTAATATAGACGAACCTAACTACCCTTGCAACATAACGTCCTTAGCGAAAGTGGTTTATTATCGACCTTAAACATTATTGTACCTAAACTACCTTAATGACATCTGCGCTTATACTCCTCGCCCACGGACCTTTCCTAAAGTTTCGATGACCTGCACATCTAACGCGCGAAATAGTGTGCAAGTCGCGGAGACGCAGACAAAAAGCCGCTTGTTTCCCGCTCCCGGCTAGGAAAGCTCGCTGGGCGACGAGTACACATAACTTCGTTCCCCTTAAAATTTAACGACCTTAAGCAAAATATGTATTTTTCAGCTCGTGGCGAGTCCGTAAACCACCGCCGTCGCTTAGCAGAGCAGTTCAAGAAACGCGTCTTTTCCAAAGACATCACCCCGGAGCAAATGAAGACGCACTTCCGTCGATTGGCCGTGGAAAGCCCGGAAGAAATCGATCTCGATCTCGGTTTTGCGGACTTTCGCGTGATCTTCGACGAAATGGGCACGGTTGAGGCGGGCGGTGGGTTTCAGTCAATGGACGATCAGCGACCACCCGACCAGTCGTTGTAAAAAAAACGACGAACAATCAGGGTTTGCACCAGAAATAGACACACAACTATCAACAAATTGTGACGCACTGGTCGGGTAGTCTTCTGAAAATAGAAAAACGACGGAGAGATTGGGAGGAATGAGACGGAAATAGAGGACAAAGTGAGAGCGGGTGAGTAGAAGGTCCAATTTCAATTTTTCGATTGAGCCAAATGCCTATTTTACTTCTTAAAACAAGCATTTTTGACTCTTTTTGGTGAAGTGAGACATAAGAGTTTTGTAACAGTGAGACATAGACACAGAGTGAAGAGGCTGAGTGACAAAGAGATGAAGAGACGTAGAGACGCTAAGAGATTCAGACAGAGAGAGAGAGAGAGAGAGAGAGAGAGAGAGAGAGAGAGAGAGAGAGAGAGAGAGAGAGAGAGAGAGGACATGTAGAAAACCAAAGTCTCTTGAAAAGCTTTATTGAGATCTTCAGAGCTCCGAGTCCGTCGCTTGACCTACGAACAGCTTGCGGCCATATTGCAGTCTCTCCTCACAGATTCAGAAGTCGGTTCTTGAGAACCTGAAAATTCCTCTTATTTTGAAAACGAGTACAAAACACGGTTTTAAAAAGCAATAAAGATGCAATTTCACACTTACCCTCTTTGGCACAACATCGGGAACGTTGTTTTTCACAAACAGGGCCAAGTCTCCGTCTCTTGCTTCGAGTCTCTTCTTCTGAAGCATGGCTATGCTTTTCATCATGCTCATTGAGTGTACGGTAGCTGAAGGTTATCCTGTTGTTGGGGCTATAGAGAGAGATAGAGAGAGAGAGATAATGAGAGAGACAGAGAGAGAGAGAGAGAGAGAGAGAGACTTACCAAAGATGATTGAAAGGAGAAGGAGTAGGTGGAAAATCTGTCGCATTTCGGTCCTGCGGTGGTCGCTGTGAACGGAAAGGCGCGAGAATTTATTGAGACCATTGCGTCATGAAGCGGAAGGGGCGGACTGTACAGCAGAGGGTGATGGAGTGGTGACAGGAACAACTGACAATTGGAAAGAGACACAGTTCAGTTGGAAAGAATGAGAAAAAAGGAGATAAAGAGACGAACGAACGGAGAGACATAAAGATACAGAGATGTGAGAGAAATAGAGAATCAGCGAGAGGGGGAAAAGATTGATTCTCAAGCGAGGAAGACGCATACATATATTATAGGGACGGAGAGGCAGAGGAGAGATATGATTGAGGAAGATAGTGAGAGTGATGCAGAAAGATGAGAGAAAGAGAGAGAGAGAGAGAGAAAGAGAGAGAGAGAGAGATAGAGATAGAGACAGAGACAGAGAGAGAAAATAGGTAGAAAAATAGAGGTGGAAAGAGAGAGTGAGAGTGATAGGTACATAGTGATAGGAGAGGCAGAGATGCAGAGATATAAGGAGATAGAAAAGATGCACATGAGAAACAGAGAAAGAGAATTGAGAGAAAGAGAGATAGGAGAAATATGAGAGAGAGAGAGAGAGAGAGAGAGAGAGAGAGAGAGAGAGAGAGAGAGGGGACTGAGGGAAGAGAGATACAGAGATAGAAGAAAGCTAAGAAGGCCTGCAGACAGTGATACGAAGAGACGTAGAGATAGAAAGAGATGAGAGATAGAGAGAGATACAGAGAGAGAGGGAGAGAGAGAGAGAGACACAGAGAGAGAGAGAGAGACAGAGTGATGTGGTAGATGCAGAGAAATAGATATACTGAAGAGAGGTAGTCAGAGAGGCAGAGGGACGCAGAAATAGAGAAATGGAGGTTAATGAGAGCGAGAGAGAGAGATGCAGAAAGAAGATGGGTAGACGGAGAAACAGAGAGATACAGAGTAATCAGAGAGAGAAAGAGAGATATAGCTGTCGCCAAATTGGAATCATGCCAATAATATTAGAATGTTCAAGTGATGCTCTGTTTATATGAGAAATTCGTATTCGCTTTTCATGTTTCCACAATTAGCATAAGATTTCGGTTTGGCGACAGCTATATAGAGAGTTACAGATTAGAGAGAGAGAGAGGGAGAGAGAGATTATGGCGTAATTAGCATGTCGATAACCTAGCGGACGGAGTATACGTTACGCAAAAGTCAAACCTTCCTCCCTCTCCTCACTCCCTCATTTCTCTACTCACCATGCCCCGGGGAGGTCACTCTCTTCCCTCCGCCGCCGGCTGTCTCCTTCGATCGACTTCCTCTTCGAAATCCCAAGGTAGACGGTATCACTGTAGCTTTATGAATTTCCCTAGGTGCCCGCTCTCGAGGAGAAAAAGCTACTGGAACTCCTTCTACAGCGAAGTCTCACTTTTCGAAGCAAAAGTCGCAGAAGAGTGTTTCGGAGAATCTCTCGGTGAGTCGATCGATAGTTTGAGGTATCAAATGGTCCTTTAAGAATCGATCGGCTACAAGCTCCAAGAGCGATCGATCGGAGAAGAAGTCCAATCGATCGGTAAAGATCAATCGATCAGCGAAGAGCAATCGATCGACTAAGGCAAATCGATCGACCAAGACTAATCAATCGATGAAGAGCAATCGATCGGCGAAGGCCAATCGATCGGTGAAGAACAAGCAATCGGCGAAAAGCAATCGATCATCGAAGGATTATCATTCGACCAAAAGCGATCGATCGACCAAGACCAATCGATCGGCGAAGAAGGCCAATCAATCGATGAAGACCAATCGATCGGTGAGTTGGACCATGCTTGGGCATCAACTAGTCGTTTTAGAATCGATTGGCTGATCGATCGACCTCCGTCGCTTCTGAAGCCAGGACGCCCAGTGCTGTGACGGCCCCTCTCTACCCCATGGGCACTCCCGTGACGGCCAGGTCTCATTTCTCGCCGGGACCCTCGCAGAATCGATCGATGACTGGATCTTCTGCAAGCGATCGATCGGTGAAGGCGAAACGATCCGACAAGTCGAAGCGGTCCTTTAAACACAGCTCTGCCAATCGATCGAAGAAGAACAGATCGGTAAAGTAGTCAATCGATACCTCTCTAATCGGTCCTTTAAGAAGAATAGGCGTTCCAAGTCGATCAATCGATCAATTAAGACGAATCGATCCGCGAAAATCAATCGATCCACTAAGGCCAATCGATCGACCAATTCCGCCAAGAGCAATCGATCGACCAAGTCCACCTCGGTCAATCGATCGACCAAGTCGGTTACTGTGCCTCTCAATCGATCGCCTGCCGTCACTGCAAACCAATCGATAAACAATCGATCGCCCTCAACCGGTATACTGTAGTTAATACAGTATGTCAACTAGTTATAGCCTCCGCCGATCGATCCATCAAGTCCACCAAGGTCAATCGATCGCCTACTGCCCCTGCAAACCAATCGATAATCAATCGATCGCCCGGTATACTGTAGCTAATACAGTAACTCAACTATTTATAGCTTCGAGATCTTCGTCCATCGGTCCCAAGTCTGCTGTCACGGCTCGTTCTCACTTCTCTCGAAGCATTTCTGGAAAGTCCAATCGATCGGTTATCGATTGCCTCATCATAACCAACTGGTCCTTTCAGAACTACCGTAACCTGTCTATTGATCGATCGAAGAAGGCCAATCGATCGACGAGGTCTGTCTCGGCCCCTCGCTCCAGAAGCCTGTCCGCACCGCCCGTTGACCGATCGATTTCTTCTGTGCGATCGACCGCTGGATTTGAAGATGTTGGTTTATTGATTTTCTAGAGAGAAAATAATAAATAAATCAATAACTTCTTCAGGGAATCCCTCCCAGGAGTCAGTCAGCCGACGCGTGCTCTACCAGGACGGCCGTGGGAGCTTCTGTGGGAGAGCAGTCGAGGGGTCGCTCGAATTTGAGGAACAGAGACCTCTACCAAAGGAGGAGGAGGAGCTCCTCTGTTGATCCTACCACTCCGATCCCTATCACTCAGACGCCCAATCTCACTTACCAGGATGGAGAGTTTGAGAAACTGCGCAGGACGCCGTCTACGAACACTACGGAGTGGAACCGCCGCTTCCCCGAGGGACACGTTGTGGTAGGGAGAGAGAAAGAGAGAGAGAGAGAGAGACAGAGAGAGAGAGAGAGAGAGAGAGGGAGGAAGGGAGGGAGAGGGAGAGAGGGAAAGTGAGTGTGAGTGTGAGTGTGAGTGTGAATGTGAGTATGAGGCAAAACTATGCTAATGTTTTAGATCTATACGCATGGATCGGCCAAGGGAGGGTACACCTCCAGTATGGGAATCTACATGGGACCGAATCATCCCTTGAACAGGTCTCAGACAGTCGATGGCCCTCCTCACTGCCCGGATAGAGCCGAAATCTTGGCTGGGATTCAGGCTTTGAGGAATCTGAGGGACTGGCCGCAGTACAAGTGAGTCCACACACACACACACACACACACACACACACACACACACACACACACACACACACACACACACACACACACACACACACACACACACACACACACACACACACACACACACACACACACACACATACACACACACACACACACACACGTTCTCTTCGTTTTCAGCAACGAGAAGGTGATCCTCCGCACGGACAGTTGGGGCATGGTGAAGGCAGCCAACAACGAGCGCTGGGGTCCGGCTTGGTTCCAGCGCATGGCCAACTCCTATCCCGAAGAGCTGAAGGAACTCCGCGAAGAGGCCGCCAGGTTCCCCCACGGGGTGACTTTCGAACACGTCCATGCGCACTGTGGAGATCCTGGAAATGAAGCTGTACGTAAACTTTTCTAAAATTGTTATGTTTCTGATTCAGGCTGATGACTTGGCCCGACAGGTGACCGTGGGTCCGTCGAGATCTCGCTCTATGTCCAGAGACAGGAGTGGAGGTTTGGTTGAAAAAGTTAAAAAGAGGGTAGTTTTTTAGAGCCTGGACGTCGCCGGTCGATGTAGAATGATCCTGAACACATCCGGAGCCACACGGCCTTTGTGCCTCCGGACAACAACCCTCCCGAGTGATCTCAGACTGACTCAATAAAGACTCGGAGGATAGTTCTCTCTGTGTCTGTCTAAGTCTCAGTCTCTCTCTCTCTCTCTCTCTCTCTCTCTCTCTCTTTCCATCACCCGCCTCCTCTGCAGTTTATGTTCGCCCGTTCTCTGCATTTTCCATCTTTTCCCACGTTCCAAACTCATATTAGCAATAATTCCGTGTATATTCCTATCTTCAATCAGGCATTAGTTGCAATGGCGCAAACTTGCTACATTCATGTTCAAAATGTTCAGCAACACCTTTTTTCTATCTTCAGTATTACTATTTTTCATTTTGTTAATACGTTTTGCACTGGCTGGGAACGATTTACAATATCATTTTGCTTCGTCATCTCCAGTTTCTCACCCTCATAATAGTCTATACAGATTTAGTGGGAATTTATGAAAAAATTGACGTCAACTTGTGCCACCTCGTTTTCCATTTAAAAGAAAATAATTTTTTTTGTCAATTTCGGCGTGCTTCAGCATAAAATTCTCTATCAGAATATATATTGATTTAACGATTCGGTTTAGTTTGAACAGAGTTACAGTATCTGAAGGGAACCGCGCCAAATTACTTCCGGTGTCGACGCAATAACCCCCTCCTGAAGGGGGTTATTGCGCCGACGCCGTAACCTAGCGTCATTATAACCCCCATCATGCTCGTTAATTGAAATATGCTCTTTTAATATTTCGTTTACTATGCTTCTAATTGAGGCGAAACACCAACTTTTCCCCGCGTGGCGTCATCCTCCCAGCTCGAATACACACCTGATTGCTGTTTATTCCGGGATGTCGCTGCCGTTGGTGCCAAATATGTACCTCTACCTATCAGAAGGTTTAAATAACCTAATTACCTACTTATAAGGCCTTATTTAGGTACTATTATATGCATAACCAACTGTATTCTCATCTCCTGCATTCTTTTTAATCAACAGAATCGGTAAAATATGTTGCAATTCGGGTAATTATGCTGATTTCAGGAGGAGGAATGAGTTTTTGTTGATAGCTGGGCAGGCACTGGCTGACACTATCTATGCCGTTTCGTTTATGGGGATAGCAGTTTATAGGATTCGACTGGCTGATCAGGGATTGGGTAGGGAGAGAGAGAGAGAGAGAGAGAGAGAGAGAGAGAGAGATAGAGACATCTCTTTAGCGGAATCAACCATACCCGCCTCGTCATGTGCCTTCAACTACGCAGTCCCTCTCCACGTCTTCTCCACCCCTCTCCTTGGCCTAATGCCTCTGATGCTCTCACTGAATTTTCTAATCAGTTCAATGGCACCGGTTAAATATCTACAAGCTGGTCGGATTTATACAACTTCAATGGTCACAGGTGACAATTGAATCGATAAATACATCGGGAGAGTCCGTCATTTGGCGTACCACCATTAACTTTTGGTTCCTAAAATGGGTGAGCCCCCCTTAACTTTGCGCCCTCAAGACTGAATATACCGAAAATGGTACCTAACCCCCCTTAACTTCTATCCTTTCTGGGCCTCCCCCTTAACCCGGAGCAAGTACCGTCCCGTGGTATGCACGAACCAAGGCCAAATTTTCATGAAATTTCAATTATGGGGTATACAACCGGAATTCAGATAATGCCCTCGAAATACACCATTTGCTCAGGGCCGGCCCGCTCCAAAATTTTCTCGGCCCGGACCTGGATGAAAATTTCTAAAATTTAGAAAAAAGTTTTTCACCTATGCACAGGAAATGTGTCTCTAGCATAACAAAAAGATAAAACAAGAACGGCAAACAGTTTTGTCGCACGGGGATCGAACTGGGGTAACTTCGGATTGCCAGTCCGACCTCTTAGCCACTCGGCCATGAAAAATTATAGGGTAGTTCGAAACCTCTTTAACATAATATGTTTTGCACAATTAGAATTATAGTTTGCAACAAAAAGATCTTAAAAATACTCACTTTGAAAAGTTACATTTAAAAAAAATTAAACTGGAGTCGACCCTGTCCCAAATTTTCTCGGTCCGGGCTGGCCCCCGTTTTTGCCACCCGTACAACGAAGTGAATTGGAAACCATTGCATCGTCGACGGGTAAACTCATATTGAGTGGGGGGAGTACACCAAATGGGGGCCTAACTTAATCCCCCGGGGCTATTTCCAAATTTTCACATTATTAGCATGGTCCTGATTTTGTAGTGAAAGAAGAAAACCAGTGCATAGGCCACATAAATTCTGTGTGGATTAACAAACCCATAGGGACTTCCGTTGTTATGGTGGTTCCGTGGGGCTGATTTTCTAATATCCCCATTCAACAGACCAATTTCAGCACCCTATATCGTGTCCATATGTCTATTTCTGGTAAACCAGGCTCTTCTCTGGAATGCCTCCAACCTCATATCCGCTCTTTGCATCCCAACAAAGGGTGCAGCCCATGCTGTCGTCTACGACCTAATGCTAACGGTCCGAATGGTGGCCAATCTATCCAGTGCTCTTATTTATTTCGCCATTATGGGGTACCTGAAAAAGGTAGGCCACAAACTAAGGCAACGGGCTGGCCCGGTCTCCATATTTGTCCAACATTGGACTATTGGTTTTTTTTTTCAGTGCCATGGGAGCGCCCTATCGGAACAGCAGCGAAAAGTGCAAAGAAATGCAGAGATCACAATGGGTACACAGGGTAATCTGCAGCTGAAATACCGCAATTTAGGATTGATAACGAGTAATTCAATGCTACTATTATTTATCCCCGATGTTTTGCTAGCTTTTGATCCATGGCACATGATGACAAACTTTTCCACCCTGCTCTACTCAATGACTCTGAGCAAGGTAAACAAACCACAAGGGTCTCTAAGCTGCTCAGACGACAATTAACTTCTTCATCTACATGTGGAGGTACAAGGAGATTCGGCGCATTGTTGTGGTTGGCATGTGCTGTGGGCGCCACAACAGGACAACTGCAATACAAGTGAAGCACACCGAGATATCTCACTGGAGGAAACCAAGCCATCCCCATTAAGTTTGAACGCAGGAATCAATAAACAAAGCAGTGTCGACGAGAAGAGTCGCCAAAGTTTGAATCGACCACTGCCGCGCAAAGTTCCCTCTTCCCATTGACCCTTCCCCAGAACAATAAAATAAAGTGTAGGAACCTTTCATCTAATTTACATTTTAACAACAGACCGAACACGGCGGTTCTAAAACGCAAAATAGTTACTAGAGATGATCAGCTTAAAGAGCGAACAAGATCATGAAACCCATGGTGAGGCAGAAAAGTCCCATAGCCTCGGACAGAGCGAATCCGAGAATGGCGTAGGAGAAGAGCTGCTGCTTGAGGGAGGGGTTACGGGCGTATCCGATGACGAGGGCACCGAAGACGTTTCCGATACCAGCTCCGGATCCAGCGACTCCGACGGTGGCAGCTCCGGCTCCGATGTACTTGGCAGCAGAGTCGATATCCTTGCGGGCGACGGTGGTGTGCAGGCAGCGAGCAGCCAGCGCACTCTCCGCGCGGAGGGCAAGGGGAACCCTCTGGGCCTGAAATAAGAAATGTAAAATAAGCAATTAAGACCCTGCAGTTTGACTGATGCGTGCCTACACCTTTAGGATAGCAAAAATCGCGAATTTTAATCTGCTATGGCACAAGTATGACACTCGCCAAGACATTGGGCACTAGTAACCCAAAGATTCAAGCAAAACGCTATTCTCAATGAGAAATGCGACCCGTTTCGGCAAGCTCTTAAAATGTGCCGTGTATTTTCCTAAAAGCCGAAAAGAAAACAAGTAATAAAGACTTACGATGATGGAGCGGGTGAGGGGAACGGCGAGGCGCTGGCAGTACATGTTTGACGAACCTGGAAATAGAAAATTTAGAAGTGATCGGAGAGAGAAGACAAGCAACATTAATAAGAAATGGTAGCACAGGGGATTTCGTTGTTTCTAAAGGCTTTTCAAAATTTCTAAAGTCATTTTCCGGAAGAAATAAAATTCTCTAGAATTGTTCGAAGGCAAGGGTGGAAGGAAGGAGAGCACAATATTTAAAAGCCGGCAGAGATAGACGGCCGCAACACGAATGCAGCGCCCGTCTCAACCCCGTGGGAGAATGGCTTTTGCGATTGCGCCTGTTCCCGCCACGAAAAGGAGTACGGTAGCTAAGATTTTCTGGCTCTTTGCCAAATTGATAACTCACTTTTCCTGACAGCTGTCTGCTAATGACAGTTGTCTTTTTGTTTCTTTCTTTCCCGAATCGCTTTGTTCTAGAAATTTCCAAAATTATTTAATTTTTTTCAGTAGAATGTCTAGCGAGCCGGAGACGTACTTTTCACGGGAGGAGCTCATGTTCCCCCATCTGGAGGATGGAAAAATCCCCACGGAGCAGTTCCTCAGTGCTTGCCAGGGAATCGCCGATTTTGTGGGTGAGTAAAGCTATTTCGTAACCTTTTTTAATCATAAGAGCTTGGTTTTCTGTTAATTTCGACAATAATCTTGTGTCCGTTGTGAAAATAGCCTTCTTGGGCGGAATTCTTGGTGCCGTTCGTTATCAAAAAGCAGATTTGATACGTGTCTTTGTCGGTGCAATGGGATCAACGCACCAAAAGAAGCGGAAAAAAGGGTTTAGAGTCAAAAAATGTGCTTTGCTACGAAATTATGTGAATTTTCTGTCTTAAACGTGGTTTTAACTGAAGAAATTGTAGAATGTGGGGTTGAACTAGACCAAATTATATTTATTTTTTGTTTTTAGGCTTCCTTGGAACCGCCTTCTCACCCGTGAAGAGTGACATCGCAGGAAATGTCACCAAAGTGCGTGCTCGTTTCGAGAAGGACCGCGATGGCCAGAAGTACCTCCAGGACCTCATCGACGCCGATCTCAAAGATCACGGCGGAAAGCTGGGCATCGCCACCGAGGGCCTTCTCTGGCTCAAAAGGTTGGTATTTCCTCTAATTTTTGCTGGAAAATCCCTATTTTTGGATAAATTCTTCAGTTTTTAGGGGACTCGAGTTCATGCTGCAAATGCTGTCGTTGATGGTGCAGGAGTACCGCAGTGACGTGGATCCTAAAAAGGCCGGATCTGAGAATCTCAGCGGCATCCTGCAGACGGCCTACGAGAAGTCCCTCAAACGCCATCACAACTTCATGGCTAAGCAGCTATTCAAGGTATTTTTTGTTGTTGTTGTTAAAAATGTGTGGATTTGTTTGTGAATCACGTTTTAACAAAGGTTAAAAGAAACAGGTGCAGCTTTATAATGTACTATAAAATTGTGACATTCGCAAAAGTAATGCTCGAAACATAGTTTTTACCAAAGCTTCTTCACATCGTGCCACAATTCCGATGTTGTTCGTAGTTTAGCGTATTAAAACGGGTTATGTGCTCAGCAGAATCGGCCAAATTAGCTTTGGTAAGGGGTATAGTTCTGTTAAAAAGACCCAAAATGTTAACGGTAAAACTAATTTTTGGGGGTCGTGACCGTCTGAGACTACCTTAAAAGCCACCTTAGGCTACTACGCGGATTTGAAGCGGCCGTAGCTTGCCACATTTGCTTCGAATTGGCCTTAAGCTTCCGAATCTGGATTTAAGCGGCCTTCGGCTGTCATGATAGGTTAAAGCGGCCTTCAAGCCACCACTGCGGATTTGAAGCGGCCTTAGGTTGGCACTATCAGTAGGAAGCGACCTGAGGATTTCATGCTTGGTTAGAAGCGGCCGTAGGCTGCCACATTTGTTTCGAAGCGGTTTAAGTCTTCCGAATCAGGGTTTTTTAAACTTAAAGGCTTAAAAGCAATTAGCTTGTAACGGCCTTTGGCTGGATTTTTAGGTTAAAAGCGGTCTTTCCTTCTGCTTTCAGCTAAAAGCGATGTCATACTTCTGTTTTTGGCTAAAAGGGGTCCTTTGATTCCCATGGTGGTTTTAAAAACGGCCTGAGGCTGCCAAGATCGGTTGTAAATGGCCTGAGGCCGCCAAGATCGGTTGTAAGCGGCTTCAGGCTGTTGAGATCGGTTGTAAGCGGCCTGAGGCTGGCAAAGTCGGTTAGAAGCGGCTTATGACTGATATGACTGGCTAGAAGCGGCCTCAGGCTGCCAAGATCGGTTGTAAGCGGCCTCAGGCTGTTGATATCGGTTGTAAGCGGCCTGAGGCTGGCAAAGTCGGTTAGAAGCGGCTTATGACTGATATGACTGGCTAGAAGCGGCCTCATGCTGCCAAGATCGGTTGAAAGCGGCCTCGGGCTACCAAGATCCGTTGGAAGCGGCCTCGGGCTACCAAGATCATTTGGAAGCGGCATTAGGCTGCCAAGATCAGTTGGAAGCGGCCTGAGACTGCCAAGATCGGTTGAGAGCGGCCTGAGGGTGTCAAGATCGGTTGGAAGCGGCTTCAAACAGCCAAGTACTGTTGGAAGCGGCCTTAGGCTTCCAGTGTCGGAAAGAAGCGGCCCAAGGCCTCCAATATCGGTTGGAATCGGCCTCAGGCTGCCCATTTCGATTGGAAGCGGCTTAAGGCTGCCAAGATCGGTTGAAAGCGGCCTGAGGTTGCCAAGGTCGGTTGTAAGCTGCCTCAGACTACCAGGATCTGTTGGAAGCGGCCTCAGGCAGCCAAGATCGGTTGGAAGCGGTCTCAGGCTGCCAAGATCGGTTGAAAGCGGCCTGAGGTTGCCAATATCGGTTGGAAGCGGCCTGCGGCTGCCAGAAAATTTGAATTGACGTTCCCCATAAAATCATCCAATTCAGGTGCTGATCCACGCCGCTCCATACCGCAGAACCATCCTGAAGGCGGTTGCTCTAGGCAAGGACGGCCTGGACGACGTGTGCATAGGCCACATCGAGTCCCACCTGGACAACTTCCGCACTAACGTCGCCCAGTTGGTCGTCTACTACATCGAGAAGAAGCTGGAGAGTCCCGTCTAAGCCCCCCTCCTCCCATGTTTGTACGTCTCCTCCCCCTTCCTGTAGCTTTTATTTATTTCGCCTGTGATAGTCGTCGATATCAGACCGTTCCCCCTCTCTCACAAATCTCATGACCCCAATAGAAGAAGGGTCCGGATCCATATCACGAAATGTGCTAAATATAAAATTTATTAACATCTTTTTAAAAAAAAAAAACAAAACGGAAAGTGTATTGATCACGGGGTTGTCTCCTTTTTATCTGCGGGGTGGTTTCTTACGATCCACGTCATCCGGGCGAGGGGCCAGTTTGCGCTTCCTCGAATGAGCGGAGCCGGAAGGAGCTGGCTAAAAAGGAACTATTTTTAAAGGACTGGGCATGTGTGGTCCAATAACGAGCGTTAAAATTCCACTTATTAGCTTAAAGGCCTAAAATAGATTTGCGACGAAGGCAGTATTTTTTTTTTGAAAACGAATGCAGCAAGTCGCAATATTATCGTAACCTGCACATCTAACTAAAATTGTTGCCATTATTACTGTAATTTTGATTAAATCTATTACCGTAACCGCGAGACATAGTAGATTTTGAAAACCAATTATTTTCTTAAAGGACCGGTTAGTTCTGCCAAGCGGGGTTTTCACGGGCCGGGTCATTTGAAAAATTTGGTAGGCCCGACCCGTTTACCCTAGACCACCCAGTCAGATTGCCACCCACACGACCGGGGTTCGATCCCGGTCGGTGATATTCTTTTTTGTACGACTAATATTGATTTATATGTTAGTAACAAACACTATTAAATTATTTAAAACAGTTTACGTACCGATTTATACAACATTTAAAACTCCAACTGCCAAAAAACCGGCATGGGCACTTTGCCAACCGCCCAGAACAAAGTGTTATAGGCTGTACTGGTCCCACCACGAACAGCGCTGGCAAAGTGCCAGAACTCTCGAATGCGTTGAATACGCGGTTTTTCAGCGCGTATCGTGGCGGGACTCTTTTGTTGTCAAAATGTTGGAAACGGGGCGGGGTTTGGAAAATTTTCAGTTCTATTTTTGAAGTGGCGCGAGTTGCCAATTAGAAATGCCATAGACCCTGTGTTTATACCGTAACCAATAGCTATACTGTCGTGATCCCCAATTTCAAACCTCGTTGTTGTTGCCAGCCGGCTGGTCGTCAGCCTCTGCGTCCCCTGCGCCTCTGTTGTCGAAAATCCCTCCCAATGGGCCATCACCAAGGCCTCCGAATAACTCTTGCAACTGAAAGAAACTCTTTGATTTCAACACAGAAAAGCCTGGGTTACCGTATCGTTGTTGCCACCCGGCTGGTCCTCCCCAGGGGCTGGCTCATCTTCCGTGTCAGCCATCAGAATCTCTCGCAAGGGAGTGGTGGGAATCGATAGACCGACATAATCGGATATCTGGAATAGAGCCGGTTAGGAAAGCAACATTTGGCAAAGTCTTGGCGTAAAGCCACCAGAATCGGCGGATTTATGTAACTTTATCCGTTCAATTACGTAGCCTTAGCCAAATTAGCTTAGGCAAGTAGTATAGTCGGAATTGAAGCGGCCTTTGGTTGGCACTATAAATAGAAAGCGGCCTTTCACGTTTCGTTAGAAGCGACCTAGCTTGCCACATTTGCTTCGAAGCGGCCTTAGGCTATGATTTTTGCTTCGAAGCGGCCTGAGGCTTCCGAATCTGGTTTTAAGCGGCCTTCGGCTGTCATACTCTGTTAAAAGCGACCTTAAAGCTACCACGGTAGGTTAAAAGCGGTTTTATGTTGGCACCATCAGTAGAAAGCGGCCTAAGACTCATATTTCGTTGGAAACGGCCGTAGTTTGCCACACTTGGTTTGTTACAGCTTTTGGCTGACATTTTTTTGGTTAAAAGCGGCCTTACGCTTCAAATCTGGATTTAAGCGGTCTTCGGCTGTCACAATCGGTTAAAAGCGGCCTTCAAGCCCCACGACAGGTTAGAAGCGGCCTTCGGTTGAAAACTATCAGTAGGAAGCAGCCTGAGACTGCCAGAATAGGTTTGAAGCGGCCGTAGCCTGCCACTCAAGCGGCCTTAGACTTCCAAATCTAGGACTAAGCGGCCTTCAAGCTACCACGACAGGTTAGAAGCGGGCTCAAGGCGGCCTGAGGCTTTTATGTTTCGTTTCAAGCGGCCGTAGCCTCCCATATTTGCTTCAAAGCGGCCTTAGGCTGGCATTTTGTTGTTTAAAGCGGTCTTAGCCGTCTTTTATCGATTAAAAACGATATCATACTTCTGTTTATGGTTGAAAGCGATCCGAAATTTTGGCAAAATGCCACCAGAACCGGCGGATTTATGCAAATTTACCTGTTCAACAGCGCTAATCAGAAGGCCGGTGGCTGCGCGCAAGTGCTCAATCTTGTGATTTTGCTTCTTGATGATGGTGTCCTGCTCAGCGATCTAAAAATAACCCAGTGATTGCCGAAAACACTTGGCAAAATGCCATTTCAAAGCTGGTTCACCCTTTGCTGAAGATAGTTGGCTCCCATTCGCTTGTTATCCGACTTGCTGGTCATCAGTTTGTTCAACAAGGTCTGTCCAGTGGCGAGGAAGCTGTGTTTTCTCAGAGACAGAAGGCTCGTGTAGAAGGTATCCGTTTTCTTGCGCAGGTTCGGGGCGACGGATTCTTCGAAGTGGTCAATCGCCATGCTGGAAATAGGGACGTGAGTACCGCTTCTATCCCATCTAGGCAGCCTGAGGCCGCTTATAACCGATCTTGGCAGCCTGAGGCCGCTTCTAACCGATCTTGGCAGCCTGAGGCCGCTTCCAACCGATCTTGGCAGCCTGAGGCCGCCTCCAACCGATCTTGGCAGCCTGATGCCGCTTCCAACAGATCTTGGCAGCCTGAGGCCGCTTCCAACCGATCTTCTCATCCTGAGGCCGCTTCTAACCGAATTTGGCAGCCTCAGGCCGCTTACAACCAATTTTGGCAGTCTCAGGCCGCTCCCTACCGAACTTGGCAGCCTCATGCCGCTTTCAACCTAGCTTGGCAGCCTGAGGCCGCTTGTATCCCATCGAGGCAACCTCAGGCCTCTGCTAACCGTTCTATCCAGCCTCAGGCTGCGGTCAGCCGATCTGGACAGGCTCAGGCCGCTTCTGACCACCCCTCCCCACTTACCTGGAGAGATCGCGGAAGTCCTTGAGTAGTTCGTAGTGCATGGGCTCTCCAGTGCCCTTTTTAGCCCGTATGAAGCTCAGAAGACGGAATCCCTCATCGAGCACCTTGCCCGGAATGAAACAGGCCACTTCCTTATCCACGTATTTTCTGTAGGTGATGTCCAACAGATCCCTTCTGGTCTCCAAGGAGGCGACTATTTCCGAATAGGGGAACAGCTTGTGCTTCCTTAAAAGAGGCATTGAGAGAGAGAGAGAGAGAGAGAGAGAGAGAGAGAGAGAGACGCCTCACCTCCTATCCGACTCCCTCCGGGGCAGTTCCCTCTTCAGCTGATGCCTCTCGCGCTCCAGCTGCGCATTGAACTCCTTGAACCCCGTGTTCAGAGCCTTCGAAACCTCTGTGTTCACAGTGCGACAGACCTGAATGGATTACGGTAGATTCTGCCTGGATTACGGTAGTTTTACCAGTCTAGTCTTTGAGAGATCATCGTAGGAGAGACACTTGTAGATGAGCTGGCGCACCTCCACGGGAATGCTCAGGAAGGGCGACCCCTCGCCCAACGTGGCGAGGATGTCCCTGCTCGTCGATGGGGCCTGAGATGAGCCTGATTCGTCCTTGGGACGGGCCTGAAAATGAGGGGATTCAGTTTATAGAATAGTTTTCTCAAGCTGTGGGTATTTTTGCGGCGGGACCTGGGTTTTCAAATGAAGGGCCTAGCCGAGGATTTTTTCCGGGACGGCCCGGGTAGAAAAAAAAAATCAAACTTTGTAATGCTTTAAAAAGCTAAAATGGTTGTTATTAACAAGTCAATATTAATTGTACAAAAAAGAATGTCACCGACCGCGATCGAACCCTGATCGTGTGGGTGGCAATCTGACTGGGTGGTCCAGTGTAAGCGGGCCGACCACGATTTTCCAAGTGGGCCGGGCCAGCCCGTGAGAACCCGGAGGATACCAGCAGTCCTTTAATAGAGGATTTGAATAAGGTTAAACACTTACAATGTGTCATATAATTAGACCAAGCTTAGACCTTTAAAACGGTCCCTTTAGGACCTTCAAAGCGCCGTTCTCATCGCGTTTTACCTTTAAAGAGTGTAATTTTGTGGAGGGCACCACCGTCAGAATTTTTTTTTAAAAAAATTTTTATAATATATTTTGATTTTAATAGTCATCAATTTTATTGTTTTCATAAAGCGAGGACTAAAATACAGACCTTTAAAATTGCACTGCGGGTCCCACTTTTTAAATTCAACCGGTCAAAGATTTTTTTTTCAAAATCACAGCTCGCCATTTGAACTAGGCCGCGGACAGTTTAAAGGACTGTGGGCGCTATGTCAATTAAAACTATCCGTCACAAATCTCAGGAACCAGGAGGTTTCATAAAATGATTTCAATTAATATTTTGTAGCTCTACATGGATAGATTATAGAGCAATTTTTTGGTAGCAAACAAATTCCTCTGAAGGGTAAAAAAATGTAGTTGAATTTTGCGAAAAGCTCTATCTCAGCGAAGAATTTTTTGTCGGGATCCAAAGAATTGCTCTATAGGTTTTCAATAGAGCTCTTTAAGGTTATCATAATCGGATCAAATAAACATTTATAGTTAAACAGATTTTGAAACCAAATCCTTGTGGCCGGTCCTTGACGGTTGCATCCTACAACGAAAAGGCCATATTAGCTGCGTGCAGCTTGCACTTAGCTGCATGCATCAACGCACGGAGCTTCCACAGGTCCACCCGCGGATTGGTCCGGTACATGAAAACGAAAACGACTACTATCCGCGGCATTATCCGGATTTATACAAAGGAAATTAACAAAAACTCGTGACGGGACCGGGACAAACAGTCCTTTAGATCGTTGTGTCCGGTGTCGGCGAGCTGTGAAATGGTCTCGTAACGAATACGATTTACCAGGAATCGATTCTTTTTTTTTTACACAAGATTTCGTCCACTGTATGACGAAGTTTGGCTCTAATTCACAGTCCTTCAACTGGTATCGCATTTTTGACAGCCTTTAATCGCCACGAAAGCCAAACCAATTGATCGATATGGCCCTCTTTTGATCGATATGGTCTCCATTCATTGTCTTTAAAATTACAATTTCGCGTTGGGACCCATTAAATCATAATTAAACGTTCCGTTCGTGGTGGGACCACTTCCAATAATTTCAATTGTTTTCTCAGAGCCACCGGACCAAACCAATTGATCGATTGGCGTTTACTACCCTTTAAAGTTATAATTTCGCGTTGGGACCCACCAAAACATAATAAACATGTTCCGTTCGTGGTGGGACCACTTCTGCCCAAAATTTCATTATTCTCTAGTGTTTTTATTTGACCTACCAGCGAGGTGTTGAACATTCCGTTTCAGTATGGTCTACCGCCTGGTCCGCAACTTGCTCAACAACGAAAAGGTGATCCAGGAGGTACCACAATTTCGTGTAAAAAAAAATCGATTCCCTCCTTTTCAGCTCTCGGAATCGGCTCCGATCCGTGCGGCGGCCAAGCTGATCGTGAGAGGAGTGGCCAGTGCCGAAGAAAAGGTCTCCGACCTGAAAATCGGAGCCAAAGTGGACAAACTGACGAAGATTTACAAGGAGGAGTACAGGAAGGCGATCGATAAGAAGTAGTTCGGAGCAGAAATAGACGATATGGGTTAACCATTTTTAATCAATGAAGTTACGGTACTTAATCGTTTATCTATACAACTGTGATTTAAATTTGATCTACTGGAAGCCTCCGTTCTTGGGGCGGTAGCCGAGGTTGTGGGCAACGCCCTCGTACACGGGCGAGTTGTCGCCGAACATCACCATGCGGGAGTTGTTGAAGTCCTTCGGCGTCTTGTCAACCTTTAATATGGAATTTAGTTGTATTCAAACGAGCCGTGGCCACCAAAATACCAAAAATTGTAAAATAAAAACCAACCGCCTTGTGGGTACCGTCGCAAAGGGGCCTGGAACCGGTCTGCTTGCAGTTGCACAGCCTGTAGTCTCCAGATTTCTCAACCTGAAACAGTATTTAAAATTTAAAATAAAAAGAATTAAAAATAACCTGGAACTTGACGGGGCGCACGTCGGTGATTCCGGGGAGTTTGTGGGTTCCATCGCAGAAGGGCTGAATAAAACCACCATAATTTCGTTTCAACTTAAGAATAAGGGTACCTGCTTGGTGCTTTTGCCGCAGGAACACCAGTAGTAGCTCTTTCCGGCATCCAGAGTCACTTTGACCGACTTGGTGTCGGCGGGCTGGCCCTTGTAAGGGAGGATATCGGCTCCGACATTCTCGATCTTCACTCCGGTGGCCTTAGACCGAAGAGAAGTCTGAATAAACAAAATAAATAACGAAAAAGGGTGGAAAACGAACCAGAACAGGAGTCCTAGCGTGAGAAACGGCCCTGGCGAACATAGTAGGTAAGAACCCTGCAACAGCATAACATTTTATTTTATATTACATGCGTAAATTTAGAGTAATTTACCTCTAAAGATATAACAAAGTAAAAACGACGAAAAAAAGAAGACAATGAATATGGAAAATAGAATAAGATGTGGGTACCGTAACCTCAATGGAATGCCGTGCGATGGAAAATATGTGCCGCGCAGCAAAATACCGCGAGGTGTGAAAATTTCGAAATTCGATTATTCAGAAGGGAAAGACATGATCAACCGATAGGAATGTGAACTTGGCTCACTGTGGCTCAACAATAAATTTTAAAAAAAAATATACAGTTATCTAGATAGAGGTAGAGAATGTCATTGTTCGTTGCGGGACCCGTCGTCGTGCTTCAATTCTTTCCAAAATGTCTTCTATGACAGGTTTGTAAAATTTAGTACTTCTGTAGGCCTACGTAAAATTTTCAAAGGTGATTTTAAGCCACTGTGAAAATTGCGCTTTTTACGGTTTGCATTTGAACCCGCTTTTTCCCAAGTGACTCCACCCACAATCTCCGCGCTTGTTAATGCTCTCGCGGTTTTTGAAACACGCATATGAATTTATTTACACAGTTTGTATCTTCCAATTTTTTTACGCAGTGTTTGGAACCTTTTTTGGTAGTTATATGATCTTTTAAAGAAATTTTGTCGTCAGAATAAACAGAAAATGCCTCTAAATTCACTTCCACAAGAGCTGATTCTAAGCATTTTTCAGCGTGTAAGTCATGTGCAATATTTTAGTGCTTTTATAATTACTTTGCTGTTTTAGGTCAGTTTAAAAACTATCTGTCGTCTGCGACGAACCTGCCAAACGCTTAACAACTTTATTGAAAAATACAGATTCAAACTCAGCATTCCTTGAAAAGATGCAAACATTGCTTTGAAAGTTCTTGTTGGAGGAGACTACGGAGACGGCGAACATTTGCAGTTTCGCATCTTCGAAATGGAAGACTATGAACTTGGAAGGCCAGAAATTTACTGCATAGAGAGAAAACGTATCATAGCTTTTTATGGGACCCGTATGCAGAACTCTCAGCCATTCCGATTGGAGTAGTACACTTTGTAGGTTTCTACCTCTCTCTTTCTGTGTGCGTGTGCGTGTGCGTGTGCGTGTGCGTGTGCGTGTGCGTGTGCGTGCGCGTGTGAGTGTGAGTGTGCGTGTGCGTGTGAGTGTGAGTGCGCGTGTGAGTGTGAGTGTGCGTGTGCGTGTGCGTGTGCGTGTGCGTGTGCGTGTGCGTGTGCGTGTGCGTGTGAGTGTGAGTGCGCGTGTGCGTGTGCGTGTGAGTGTGAGTGCGCGTGTGCGTGTGCGTGTGCGTGTGCGTGTGCGTGTGCGTGTGCGTGTGCGTGTGCGTGTGCGTGTGCGTGTGCGTGTGCGTGTGCGTGTGCGTGTGCGTGTGCGTGTGCGTGTGCGTGTGCGTGTGCGTGTGCGTGTGTGTGTGCGTGTGCGTGTGCGTGTGCGTGTGCGTGTGCGTGTGCGTGTGCGTGTGCGTGTGCGTGTGCGTGTGCGTGTGCGTGTGCGTGTGCGTGTGCGTGTGCGTGTGCGTGTGCGTGTGCGTGTGCGTGTGCGTGTGCGTGTGCGTGTGCGTGTGCGTGCGCGTGTGAGTGTGAGTGTGCGTGTGCGTGTGAGTGTGAGTGCGCGTGTGAGTGTGCGTGCGCGTGTGAGTGTGCGTGTGCGTGTGCGTGTGCGTGTGCGTGTGCGTGTGCGTGTGAGTGTGAGTGCGCGTGTGAGTGTGAGTGTGCGTGTGCGTGTGCGTGTGCGTGTGCGTGTGCGTGTGCGTGTGCGTGTGCGTGTGCGTGTGCGTGTGCGTGTGCGTGTGCGTGTGCGTGTGCGTGTGCGTGTGCGTGTGCGTGTGCGTGTGCGTGTGCGTGTGCGTGTGCGTGTGCGTGTGCGTGTGCGTGTGAGTGCGCGTGTGCGTGTGCGTGTGAGTGTGAGTGCGCGTGTGCGTGTGCGTGTGCGTGTGCGTGTGCGTGTGCGTGTGCGTGTGCGTGTGCGTGTGCGTGTGCGTGTGCGTGTGCGTGTGCGTGTGCGTGTGCGTGTGCGTGTGCGTGTGCGTGTGCGTGTGCGTGTGAGTGCGCGTGTGCGTGTGCGTGTGAGTGTGAGTGCGCGTGTGCGTGTGCGTGTGCGTGTGCGTGTGCGTGTGCGTGTGCGTGTGCGTGTGCGTGTGCGTGTGCGTGTGCGTGTGCGTGTGCGTGTGCGTGTGCGTGTGCGTGTGCGTGTGCGTGTGCGTGTGCGTGTGCGTGTGCGTGTGCGTGTGCGTGTGCGTGTGCGTGTGCGTGTGCGTGTGCGTGTGCGTGTGCGTGTGCGTGTGAGTGCGCGTGTGCGTGTGCGTGTGAGTGTGAGTGCGCGTGTGCGTGTGCGTGTGCGTGTGCGTGTGCGTGTGCGTGTGCGTGTGCGTGTGCGTGTGCGTGTGCGTGTGCGTGTGCGTGTGCGTGTGCGTGTGCGTGTGCGTGGGTGGAGAAGCAAAGTGATTTTCCATCATTTTAGATGTACGGCAACTTTGATGGAGACGAAGAAGTTTACGGAAACGAAGTGTTGCTCACTTCAGTAGTTCCGATGCTATCTCTCGGGCCGAGCCGGCCCTCTCCTTAAAAACCGGGCCCGGCTCGGCCCGAGCCCGGCCCGGGCCGGCCCTCAAATTTACCAGCCCTGAAGCTAGGGATCGCAGAGGTCCGCACAGGAGTGCAGCCCGAAATGTAAAGAAAATATGGTTTGAATCGCTCTCGCGCGTATTATTTTACATTCTGTTTTTCTAAACAGTGAATCCAACGTAAAAGAACACGAGGAATCCGTTGGAATTATTTTCAAACCGATATCTCTTTGTCTTGTGGGCCAAAAGCCATGATTTTTCGGTTTTTTGGCCATTAAAACAGGTTGGGCACAGAGCGCGTCCGATTTCAAATTAATATGATTACTCAACATATTTTACATATACTTGCCCAAAAACTCAAAAATCCGTTCGTGCAGAAAAAAGTTACGCCGAATTTCAACATCGCGCTCCCATTCGTTGCAGAATCACGTTTGGTAGCATTATTAGTGCGCACTGTACTTAGTAAAGAGTTTTTGTTATTTTGAGATTGTAAAACTTGAGAAAACCACTTTTGTTTTGCAGCGAAACAATTTTAAAAGAAGTCCACTTTCAAGCGTTCTTTGGATATCCCTTATGTGTGTTCAATACATGGTCCTGATGAACCCCCATAACGAGCCACGTGGAATAACAAAAACTCTTTATACGACCAGGAACGGAAAAGGGGGACACAACCTCAGTATAGCGCCTTGTCGTACAGGGTAGTGAGATCCAGCCCGATTTTGATATTTTCCCCCGAAGACTTCCTCAACTCTCTTGAACTTGGATGACTTGAGCTGGTTCATCACAACGCAGTAGTTCGAGATGAAGAAAACGCCACATTTGGAGTACTTGCCTGAAAATCGTATATTAGATAGATTTCAAAAGTGCACTAGTTTCCTGAAACTTTTGACGCCAAATCATTTTTGCGCTTCGGGTTACTGTAGGTGCCCTCAGGGGTACTGAATTTTTTAAAAATTTCACAAATAATAGCAGCATGTATACATACGAAACGAAAGATAATTCAATTTCCAAAGTGATGGTTAGAAAACTGTTTGGATTTGGGTGATTATTAGTTGTCCTCTGGCTTTATTTACTTATTAAAATAGAAAAACGGTTTTAAAAGTTCTTACAGTCATTTGGACTACTGGAGTGCTATTCCAGTTAAAATCAAGGCCGCCAAAGTAGAAAAATTGTAACTTTTTTCGGCGCACACGGATTTTTTGTCGTTTTATTTCATTTTAAGTAGCTTTCCTAGCAGTCCCGACAATGTCAAAGACAAATGTGTTATCGACTTGTCTTGAATATTACGGCCAAAAAAACTGAGAAAAAAAAGATGTTTTACGCCCACTCCGTTATTCAACTTATTCCATCGTTTTTCACATGTGCTTTTACATAGTATTCGGTGTTTGAAATAGAGGGTTTCATAAAAATACGCGCGCAAGCCATTAAAACCATTTTTTCTTAGCATTTCGGACTGCCCGCGCGGAGGCTGCCTTTGCGGTCCCTACCTTTAAAGCGGCCGCTCGAGTCTTAAAGAGACGGCGTCTTAAAGGGACCATCAGGGATCTTTTTTCTACAATTAAAACCAACGTCAGAATACAACAGTACGATTATATCAGTTAATTTTCTTTTTGCCAGCAAAAATCTTTTGCGCGACAGTGGAACCGAACTCGGGACCGTTTGGTTACCAGCCCCCGGCGCTAACCAGTTGGCTATGGGGTCGATGAAAATTCAGCGCTGCGGGTTCCTAATCCCCTGCGGCTTTCACCTTGTACAGCGGGCAGATGGTGTGAAAAAACGTAAGCTGGGGCCCGTTGGAAAAAATTAATTTTGAGTTTTGATTTGAATTTACGGCTTTTTAGGAAAAAGGATTTAAAAATGATAAGCAGATAATTGATGAACTAAATTAAATTTATTAATTAAAATAAACTTTTGAAAGGACCCTGATGGTCCCTTTAAGACGCAATGTCTGAGAAATTCGAGACTATTCGATCACTTTAAGACATTCCTGAATTTTTGTCTTCGTTTTGCCTGAAAACGTTAAAATAGTGTCAGTATGACCCAAAATGAAGATCCGCGCCCGTGGTGAGCCACTTAGGTCCCTAAACGCAAAACCCTAAAGACCTTAACCCTTAGTTTATATTTCGGTTCTACATGATCCAAATACATTTTAAGGGGTACTTTTCTGAATCCTTGTCTTACAACAAACATTTTTGTAATGCACTGAAACAACGATTTTGGCACATATAAAAACTTACAGCCATTTTTTTCAATAATTATAAAAAACCGGATTTTCAGAGTTGTACACTGCGTTCAAGAAAAGTGTAAAAAGATCTGAAATATATATTTGGACCCAAATTTTACAAAGAATTCAGTAGTCTAAACTGTTTTTGAAAAAGTTGAAAATTTTATGCTGAAAACAGTGAAAATAAGTGAAAAATGGCTATTTTTGCCTTCCATGAAGCGGAAAATATAAAGAAAAGAGTAATACAAGTGATAAAACCAAACAATAACTATATTGTAACACATATGTGCCAAAATCGTTGTTTCAGTGCATTACAAAAATGTTTTTTGTAAGACAAGGTTTCAGAAAAGTACCCCTTAAAAGGTAATTGGATCACGTAGAACCGAGATATGAACTAAGGGTTGAGGTCTTTAGGGTTTTGCGTTAAGGGACCTAAGTGACTCACCACGGGCACGGATCTTCATTTGGGTCATACTGACACTATTTTAACGTTTTCAGGCAAAACGAAGACGAGAAAAATTCGGGAATGTCTTAATAGCACTCGAAATATTCAGAAATCGCGTCTTAAGTGATCCGAAACAGTGTGAAAAATATTTATTAACTCACATTTCATCACCCGGCGAAAGCGAGTGAGGGGTCCATGTGCATTCAGTGACATCCACGACCTCGTCGTCGTCCACGATGACGTACACACCTCGGACGGAAGTCGCGAACGGCTTCATCTCTCGGTGCTCCCTGTAGTTTCACTAGAATTTGGTTATTATGTATGGTAAATGGAGCAATCTTACTTCCTCGATGATGAGAAGAGAGCCTTGACGGACGGGATGTAGCCAAGTGAATCCTGGCTGGCGAATCTGGCGAGGGAACTTGATGGTCTTCTGCAAAAAAAGATATGGTTGGGTAACTTGGGTAAAGCTCACGTTGGCAAATTCCTTGTTGGCAGCAGTCGAAGAGAGGTCGACGGGGGGTCCATAAATGTTACGTAGGTTGATTCTAAGAGGAAAGAAATATAGGATAAAAACACTGCTCGTTGTCTTTTACTCCTCCTCCCTTTCCTCTCCCTCTTGCCTCCCTCGTCCTACTGTCTACCTATCTCTCTATCTCTCTGTCTCTCTCTGTATCTCTCTTGAAATCTAGCCAACCTTTTCAACTGTCCTTGATGTTCTCACTCGGTGTATTTTCGGTTGAAGCCGCAATGCAAACGGTGAAGATGTGGAGATGCCCAATATATGCGGGTCTGAAATTGAAACCTTGATGAAAATTCGGAGAGAGCAAGAAATAAACAAAGAGAGATAGAGAGAAATTGAGAGAGAGAGAGAGAGGGACCGTGAGACGCACGCAAAGGTACACACACACACACACACACACACACACCCACACATACGCACACGGAGCCAAATTTGTGGAAAAAAACGCAACAAAAAAAGGGCTATAGGAGCAAAATGTATATATTGGAGAGTCTTAGGGAGCGAATCTCGCAATGAGGAACTTAATATAGACACAATGGCGCCAGATGCCGGTGAAATACAGACGAACAGAACGTTTTGGAGAGATTACGCAAATTAGCAGAGAGCGCAGACAACGAGAGCGAAAGGAACGTAGAAAGTTGGCAACTCTCCAACAACTGCTGCGTATTAAGAGTGCATTCTGGGTGCATTCATATGGGCGGACAGTTTCGAAAACAAGCAATGGAAAGAGAACTAGATCTAGACTATGCTAACGGGGGAGGTGCATGTGTGAGTGTGAGTGTGAGTGTGAGTGTGAGTGTGAGTGTGAGTGTGAGTGTGAGTGTGAGTGTGAGTGTGAGTGTGAGTGTGAGTGTGAGTGTGAGTGTGAGTGTGAGTGTGAGTGTGAGTGTGAGTGTGAGTGTGAGTGTGAGTGTGAGTGTGAGTGTGAGTGTGAGTGTGAGTGTGAGTGTGAGTGTGAGTGTGAGTGTGAGTGTGAGTGTGAGTGTGAGTGTGAGTGTGAGTGTGAGTGTGAGTGTGAGTGTGCGTGTGCGTGTGCGTGTGCGTGTGCGTGTGCGTGTGCGTGTGCGTGTGCGTGTGCGTGTGCGTGTGCGTGTGCGTGTGCGTGTGCGTGTGCGTGTGCGTGTGCGTGTGCGTGTGCGTGTGCGTGTGCGTGTGCGTGTGCGTGTGCGTGTGCGTGTGCGTGTGCGTGTGCGTGTGCGTGTGCGTGTGCGTGTGCGTGTGCGTGTGCGTGTGCGTGTGCGTGTGCGTGTGCGTGTGCGTGTGCGTGTGCGTGTGCGTGTGCGTGTGCGTGTGCGTGTGCGTGTGCGTGTGCGTGTGCGTGTGCGTGTGCGTGTGCGTGTGCGTGTGCGTGTGCGTGTGCGTGTGCGTGTGCGTGTGCGTGTGCGTGTGCGTGTGCGTGTGCGTGTGCGTGTGCGTGTGCGTGTGCGTGTGCGTGTGCGTGTGCGTGTGCGTGTGCGTGTGCGTGTGCGTGTGCGTGTGCGTGTGCGTGTGCGTGTGCGTGTGCGTGTGCGTGTGCGTGTGCGTGTGCGTGTGCGTGTGCGTGTGCGTGTGCGTGTGCGTGTGCGTGTGCGTGTGCGTGTGCGTGTGCGTTAATAAAATAGTTCTGAAATCGCCCTGTTAGCGCAATTTTGTGACTAGTGTTAACGAAAAATAAAAGCTTATATTAAACAACTTGGAATAATAAAAAGTTTAATTTCTAGACTAAAATGCCTCGGGCTAGCACAGTTGTGCTATTTCGAAAGGAGTCATCTGAGGGGGGATTTTTTATTGAGATCCAGGTCGATTTTGAAGTTCTCCCTCTTCGACGCCTCAAGGGGTTCCTCAAAGCGAAGTCCTTAGGAATGTAGAAAACATCGAAGTGGGAAGACTTGCCTGAAAATGGTTTATTAGATTAGTTTTTAGGTGATTCGAAACTGTTTGAAAATTTTCAGCCGATTCAATCGGTGATTGTAGCTCCTAGCGGTAATTTTACCTGCCCAGGGCATTTGTACTTGACTTTACAATTTTTGGGAGTGGTTTTCGAAATTAGCGCGAAAAAGTGACCTAGAAATGCCCATTCACAAAAATCATGCATCAAACTTATAAATTGCCCCTGAAACCCAGGGTAAGAAAAATCCAAATTTGGCGCGCTTTTAGGCTATTTTCGGTCATTTTTCTTATTTTTCTTTTTAAAAACTTATTCGATGCCAAATTTGACGCTGATTTTGAATCTGAGCGAATTTTTTTGTTGCTTCTATAGTGAAAGGCCGAAAACCTAAAAAATCCTCCTTTTGAAACACTTTTTTGAGGTTCCCGTTTCACGAAACGCAAAATCGCGGTAGGTCCCAAAGTTAAAGGTTTTGGAAATTGAATTTGCTACAAAATGAAATTTTCAAGTTGAAATTTGGTAAACGTTGAAATTTTTACAGTACCATTGGGGCACCTACCGTAACCCGGGCCAAAAAAAATTTCGACCCAAGCGCATCAGCATAAAGTGTTTAGGCCATAATAAGGTTTTTACCCCAATTTTCAGCCAAATCGAAGCATTTTTAAATTCTAAAACAGTGTATTAGTCTGTTCAAATACTACAAAAACGACGTCTTAGAGTGGAAGGACCTCGTAAAATCGACTTTTTAAATCGTTTTTTTTTAAATACCGTTGTCACGATTCGGAAACAGACCCCTTTTGTATTTTTTTTAACCACAACCGGTGAAAGGCGAGAGAGCGTGGGAAAAAGCGAGACGCAGAATGGCGCGCTATTCAAACGATATTTTCAACTAAACTTCACGCGCTCCTAATTTGGTTCATTTTGCTCCCAAAATTGAAAATGGGGTACTTTTCTGAATCAGGAGAATGAGATCTACTCATTTCATACAAGTGCAGATAAAAAACATTTTCGAAACTGTGTGAAAATTTGAAAACTCACACTTCATCACCCTGATGAAGCGAATAAGAGCCATCTGGTGGTAATCGTCTTTGACCTAGTCGTTGTTCACGATGATGTAGGCGTGGTGGGTTAGTTCCATTACGATGAAGTCATCTAGAAGTAGTTTCGCTGAAAACATGTTATTATTTGTAGTTTCAAGTGCAATCTCACTACCTTAAAGATGAGGAGAGAACCGTGGGGGGAAACTTGAATCTCCACCTTTCTTCTTGACTTCTGAAGGTTGTGGTTCCTCCTCTCCAGTCCTGGGCAAAAAAATTTCTGCAAAAGAGATATAACTTGGTGATATAGGCTGTGCTTACGTTAGCGAAGCAAAACCGCCTTTGAGAATCCCGGATTCCTAGAAATCTCGGGCTTGAAAAAGTTGAAGATGTGGAGATGCCCGGTATATGCGGGTCTGAAATTGAACCCCTTCATCGATATTTTTTTCAAAAAAGAGAGAGAGAGAAGCTGTGAGACACACGCACACACGCACACACGCACACAATTAGAATATTGGAGGGTCTTAGGGAGCAGGGAATCTCAAAATCAGTAACTTCATTTAGACGCAATGGCGCCAGATACCGGTGAAATACAGACGAACAGAACGTTTTGGAGAGATTACGCAAATTAGCAGAGAGCGCAGACAACGAGAGCGAAAGGAACGTAGAAAGTTGGCAACTCTCCAACAACAGCTGCGTATTAAGAGTGCATTCACGAGGGCGGACAGTTTCGAAAACAGGCGAAACGATGAGAGAGTAGACTTAGACTACGCTAAGGGGAAGAAATAAGTGTTTGAGTGTGTGTGTGTAAAAGAGAGAGAGAGAGAGAGACTGCAACACAAGACGCCGTTGTTTTCAGCGTGAAGAGTCACAAATTCCCATCCAATATACGAAAGGGGGAGGAAAAAGCGGCGAAGAAAGGGAGGGACGCGGAGAGGCGGCGTTCTTTTGCATGAAAAAATGAGAAAGGGATGCCGCGGGAAACATGTGGTGACCCAGTACCCCTTAGCGGGGAGGGGTCATGGTAATTCGACACCAAGGATCGCAATCAACTATGTGCGGTGACTAAGGCGCGCTTGGCTCGCTACCGCAGGCCAAGCGCGCCCTAGCTGGGGGGGCGCAGCCCCCCCCCCCCCCCAGACCTCCCGCATGTGCCCAATGTAAGATGGGCGTCGTCGGCGCTGGCTTCGCCAGCGCCTCCTCCCCGGGGCTTCCTTATAAAAATTACTTTTTACAGTTTTACGTTTTCAGTTTAAGTAACACCTTTAATTCAAAGTGTTTCAAAATGTCGTGTTTTGTTCTGATTCTTCAATTGAGTTCAATTCAATTGTGTTAATTAAAATGGCCTCCAATTGAGAACAAAATTCCTTCAGTAGGACGCGAGTTATGAAATTTCGTGCCAGGATCCAATCAAAAAATCGATATTTTGCTCAAACAGTAGGATATCGCTTTGTATTCCCCAAGGCTGCCATATATCCAAAGTAGGGCAAAATCGGTTCAGTAGGACGTGAGATATGAAATTTCGTGGCAAGACCCAATCAAAAAAATCGATAAATTGATCAAACAGTAGGATATCGTTTTTTATTGCCCAGTCCTATAAAATATCCAAACTAGGGAAAAATCGCTTCGGTGGGACGTGAGATATGAAATTTCGTGCTAGAATCCAATCAAAAAATCGATAAAACTAATATTTTGTGTGAATTCGCTTACAATTTAATAATGCTCCACCATATAAAAAATAGAGCGAAATCGCTCAACTGGAACACGAGATATAAATTTTCGTGTCAAAACACAATCAAAAAATCGATATATCGATTGATTTTTTGCTCATCGCTTGATGCTAACTAATTCACTAACATATCCAAAATTGAGCCAAATCGGTAAACCGAGATATGAAGATTTGTGTTTTAAAACATTCGGCCAAAATATAATTTTTGCTCCCAGATTTGGTTGAAACATTCAAGTGATTTAAAAAATAAAAGGCATTTTGCAAACATTTACGAGGTGCCTACTTTGGGCGCTCAAAATTTATGTTTCAAGGTATTTAGGGAAATAATTCTTTGTTAGTCTTAGAGAATACATTTTTGCTAGTATGATCCATTACAAAATTGTCCCTATTTCGCAATACTTTGAAAGTGGGAAGCCCTTGAAAATGCACCAAATTTAGGCAAAAACAGTTTTTTGCAATTTTTTCAGTGAATTTTCAATTTCAGGATCTGCCATATTGCTTTCATGGCAGCATATAACTTTTCCAAAAATACTGTTATTTTACTTTTGTTCGATTCCGAAAAAATATGTTACATCACAATTTTAACCTTTTTTCTGTTTGATAAAAATCAGGTTTTTTCAACGTCATAAAATTGGTACAAGCCCATACAAACTACAATCCGCGCCTCACCCTCAGAAGTTGCTTTAAGGCTGCGTTATTAAACGTCAAATTTCGTTTAAACGTCGACTTTTGCCCTTTTTTCAACTTTTCTCATGTCGAATATTTCATAGTAACACATTGTGATTAGATATAGGTGGTGGACTAGAGCTCGCAGGCTCGCTTCGCTCGCCTGCTCGCCCTAGCAAGGGCCTGCGGCCCTGGACCCGCTGTTTAGATTATCTTTAATAGATAAAAACTGCGTTAAAGAAACATTGCGGTTACATAAGGGCTATTTTTTTTTTTTAAATTTAAATATAAATGCCTTAAACGAAATTTGTGCAAATTGTGGTTTGTACACATTTTTTGGTTTACTTCTCTAAAGGAAAAATCAACAAAATTGATTTGTAAGATGATTTAAATTTTGAAAAAATGATGACAGTCCTTTTTGAGACAGTAATATGCATACTTCACAATATGTTTTTGAAAAAGTAAAAGAGAACACTTTTGTTTCTAAAGAGAAATTTTTGTTTTTAGTTTGCATACTTTTTGAAGAGGTATCCTAGTTTTCGTTTGTAGTTTGCAAACTTTTTCAAGAACTTTGCTATTTTATGTTTGTAGTTTGCATTCTTTTTCAAGAGATATGCTTTTTTGTAGTTTGCTTAATTTTCCTAAAGTTTTGCAAATGTTTTTAGTAGTTTGTACTTTGCTTAATTTTCCAAGAGGTATTCATATGTTTTTAGCAGTTTGTAGTTCGCTTAAGTTTCCAAAAATTATGCTTTTTTTTCAACAATGCATTTTTTTTCGTTTGTAGTTTGCATAGTGTTCAAAAAGGTTTGCAATTATTTCAAAAGGTTTCTTTTTTTCCAATAGGTTGCACATTTTTTGTTTGTAATTTGCATACTTTTCCAGAAGATACGCTTAATTTTCAAAAAGGTTTCCTTATTTTTCCAAAATGTTACTCAATTTTTCGTTTGTAATTAGCATATATTTTCAAAAAGTGTGCTAATTTTTCGTTTGTAGTTTTTTTTTTGAGAGGTATGAATTCTGTTTTCGCTGCGAGACCATTTTGCCAATTGTTGGATATGCTTGTTTTTTGCTTGTGGTTTGCATACTTTTTCAAACGGTATGCTTGTTTCATGTTTGGAATTCAAATTTTAAACCTTGCGTTCATTGGGATTAAAGGTTTATTAGTAGAAATTGGTTTTATTTTAATATAATTTTTGTTAACATCAATATATTTTTTTCCAAAAGATATGCTTTTCCCCCAAAAGTTATACATAATTTGTTGTTTGTAGTTTGCATATTTTTCCAAGAGTTTTATATTTCTTTTTGGAGTTTTCAAAATTTTCCAAGAGCTATTCTTTTTTTGTTTGTGGTTTGCAAACTTTTCCAAGAGGTATGAGTTCTGGTTTCGCTGCGAGATCATTTTTTGCCATTTGCTGCACGAAATTCTATTTTTGCTGCGAGACCTTTTTTGCCATTTTCAACACGGAATTTCGTTGTAGTGTGCATATTTTCCAAAAGATATCCTTATTTTTGCGTTGGCACTTTGCTTAATTTTCCAAAAACTTTGCAACTGTTTTTAGTAGTTTGTAGTTTACAGACTTTTCCAAAAGGTATTATTTTTCAAAAAGGTATTCATATGTTTTCAGTAGTTTGTAGTTTGTTCAATTTTCCAAAAGATTTGCAAATGTTTTTAGCAGTTTGTAGTTTTCTTAATTTTACAAAATGTTTGCAAATGTTTTTAGCAGTTTGTAGTTTGCATTATTTTTCAAAAGGTTTGCATACTTTTCCAAAAGGTTTTCATATGTTTTCCGTAGTTTGTAGTTTGCCTAATTTTCCAAAAGGTATTCATATGTTTTCAGTAGTTTGTAGTTTGCTTAATTTTCCAAAAGGTATTCATAAGTTTTCCGTAGTTTGTAGTTTGCTTTATTTTTCAAAAGGTTTGCATACTTTTCCAAAAGGTTTGCAAATGTTTTTAGTAATTTGTAGTTTGCTTAGATTTTCAAAACGTATACAAATTTTTTTATGTTTGTAGTTTGCATACTTTTCCAAAAGATATGCTTTTTTTGTTTTGTTTTGCATACTATATGGTAATGTTTTTAGTAATTTGTAGTTTGCATACTTTTCTCAGAGGTATGAATTCTATTTTCGCTGCGAGACCATTTTTTGAAATTTTCTGCACGGAATTCTGTTTTCATTGTGAGACCATTTTTGTCATTTTCTGCTTCAAATTCTGCGAGATTAGATTCAAATTCATCTTTACTTGATTCAAATTTGGTATCAATTGCTTGCAACAGAATATTTCCATTAACGGTTTTAAAACGTGATATTTGCTTAAAATCGATTTTTTTGAGATGTACAGTTTTACATTTTTGCATGTCTTGGAAATAAAGGTTTTTTATTGAAATTCTTCTAAATTTGAAATAATCTTTAGTTTTAATAGTACAATGTTCAATTCGTTCAATTGAAACCTTTTTGGCGCCTTTGCGCGCGCGGCCGTGGCTCAGCTAGCTAATGAGCCGTGACCTAGTTTATCTTTAAGTCTTAGTTTGTTTTTTTTTTTTAAAAGTTTTTATACTTTAGAATTATTTCAAAGTTGTATTATTGGCAAAGTTATTCATTAATTTTAACAAATGGATTGAAACAATTTGCAAAGTGTTTTTGGCAGATTTAAATTTTTTTTCAATTACAACAGTAAACTGAGAAAATTTTTTATCTGAATTTACATTATTTTTTTATTATTAAAGCCAATTGAGATTAAAAGTTTATATAATTATATTTGACTTAAAATTTGCTTAGATTACCCGCGATACGTTATGCATTTCCGAAAAAGCGGCTGCAGATGCGGCGTTAATTGGTTGACCTACGTTTTTGGGCGCGATTGGCGCCGCATTGGCGGTCTATTTCGGCACTTAGAATCGACACAGCGGGCTTCAAAACCCTTTTCACGATTCAACATTGTGATTTTTGAAATCAGCAGAAAAAGTAGAACGATATGGAACTTTTCTTTTTATTAAAATCTCAAATTCATTGTGTCACCCCATTCAAAAAAATTTTGTTTTTTGATTTGAGAATAACATGGTTGCATGCGCTGTAAAAAGTAGATTTCATAAATATTTTTTTCGTATTTTTTGGTTTGCGTCGAACAAAAGTGGCATTCAATTTTGTGCGCCAAAATCGGTCAGTTTTGCACCTTTGAATCGATGCTGCACGATAGCGGCTGATTTTCAGATTTAATGAACTACTTTACGTGAAAGAGCATGTTTGAAAGTACATAAAACCATGTTTAGATTTTCCGAATTCTCAAAATCGTTGTTCACTAAAATCTGACTTTGACGCGTCGCGGCGCGCGCGCGGTTCATTTTCAGACAATACCATATTGATTTTTTGAAAGGGTACACTTAGCTGAATTGAATGATATATAGCATTATGTGAATTTCTGAAATTTGTTGAGTCATTAGTGTAATTTACTATAAAGTGAGAAAGAAGGCAAAACTGATTGGGAGGGCTGGGGAAGAGGAGAGGCCGGAGGCACCGAAATACTCGGATGGAGCAAAAAACAAAGCGATGGGGAGCTACCGAAATGAGCATTTTGGTAAAGCTTTTAGATTTTAGATCGCTTTCTGTGTCTTTGAAATATCGCTGTAGGGAGCCACTTGGATCGTTTGTTTTACGCTTTCAGATCGCTTTTTCAACGTTTTTTCCAAAAAAGTTTGAGCCAATTGATTTCAAACTTAGAGATTTCAAAAAATTCAGCGGAGCCTTTATATTTAAAAGGCGCCCCGCGACTACTCCTGGCAACCTCAGGCCGCTTGGCAATATCAGGCCGCCGCAGCCGTTCTAAACTGTCATTTGCAATCTCAGGAGAGAAGAAAGAGAGATGTGGATATCAACACAGAACCAACTAAAGAATTACATTGTGTTTTTAGCAAACTAGAATACTTTATCTCACAGAATCTGTTCGGCAATCTCAGGCCGCTTCCAACTGTTCTTGGCAATATCAGGCCGCTTCAAACTGTTTTTGTAACCTTAGGCCGCTTAGAACTGTTTTTGGCAATCTCAGGCCGCTTCAAACTGTTTTTGTAACCTTAGGCCGCTTAGAACTGTTTTTGGCAATCTCAGGCCGCTTCAAACTGTTTTTGTAACCTTAGGCCGCTTAGAACTGTTTTTGGCAATCTCAGGCCGCTTCAAACTGTTTTTGTAACCTTAGGCCGCTGCAGACCGTTCTTGGGGTTTCAAGTTAATAAATAGAGCCCAGTATAAATAAACTTTATCTGCACAAAAAATACGAAAATAGAAAAATTATACAAAATTTTATTTATCTTAAAATTGAGTGTAGTTCCTACGTTGGGAAATTTAAAATTTCCAAGAAAACAAAGCCAACAACTTTCTCTCATTCTTCTTTTGTCTTCCGCTTTCTGAAATAAAGTTTATTTGCCAATGTTAAGAAAAAATTATATAATTACCTGTTAGGCTTTTTAAATTCGTATTTTCTTTACAAAAATTTCATTTTTGAAGAAGTTCGTTGGTATGGCACATCTTTATCACCAATTTTCTTTAATAAAAATATTAACTTTTTTAGAAAATTTTTTTCCTTACTCATAAATTCACATTTCAGGAGTTAAAAATTGGGCCCGTTATTATTATCGATTTTATCCTGGCGCGATGGGCGAGTTCTGAAATTTTGATAAAACAGGTAGAAATTAGAAAAACGAACCGAAACTTCCAAAAAGTAATTTAAAAAAGGCAGTTTTGCTGGGCGTTGTTGGGCGAATCTTTCCTTTAAAAAAACAATAGTTTCCTGCTGCCGCGAGATGTCCTCTTCATAAAAGTTGTTAGAAATATGTTGTTTTTCTTCAAAATTCAAGGTAAATAATGTTTTAAAAATAGAAATATTGCTTTATCGATTAGTTGAGTGATTTATGCACTGAAAATTAAATTAGCCATGTATTAAATTAACAAAATGTTCAAAAAATGATTAAAGATGTTAGAAGATAAGCGAGAAACGTAACGTAGAAAACTGTGGGAATCGTATTGGCGGTCAGCGGCGGGGCATTTTTACATTAGGCTACGTTTTCTTATGCGACGGCCGCCAAGTGTTAGACGGCTATTTGCATCAGAGAGAGAGCAAAAATGATGGAAATCGATGCCTTCTAATGTTTTAGAACCGAAGAGCGAGAGAGAATATCACACCGACGTTTGTGTACGTGTGTACGTGTGTACGTGTGTACGTGTGTGCGTGTGTGCGTGTGTGCGTGTGTACGTGTGTGCGTGGGTACGTGTGCACGTGTGTACGTGTGTACGTGTGTACGTGTGTGCGTGGGTACGTGTGTACGTGTGTGCGTGTGTACGTGTGTACGTGTGTACGTGTGTACGTGTGTACGTGTGTACGTGTGTACGTGTGTACGTGTGTACGTGGGTACGTGTGCACGTGTGTACGTGTGTACGTGTGTGCGTGTGTGCGTGTGTGCGTGTGTGCGTGTGTGCATGTGTGCGTGTGTACGTGTGTACGTGTGTGCGTGTCTGCGTGTGTGGCGGTCCAATTTCACGCAATTCGATGTCATTTCAGACTTACACGGTCTTTTGATAAAATGTGGCCTTCCGCTATCCTTCGATCTTTCACCGGACGTTGCATATTTTCTTTTCGACGGAACAATCAGGTTCATCCGCGGCTGGTTTCCCAATACCGCATGGTTTTTCAGAAGCTGCTGCAAAATTGGCGGAAATAATTTAATGCAGGTTTGGTAGCTTAGAGACTGAAGATATGTTCACATATCGTACCCCGAATAAGTTTTCACCATCGAATCTGGCAACATTAAAAAGTTCCTTCACTTTATGGTAGCTTGGATACTGTGGTTTAAAATCTACCGTAACACAAAACCCAAGTTGGAATGCGGTAGCTTTGATAATGTAGTATTATTCCTGCCGTAGCTAAGACCCTATGAGAAAAACGGTAGTTTGGGTACTGTAGTTTTATACCTAACTTAACCCAAGTAGGAATACGGTAGCTTGGAAACTGAGTTTTATATCTACCGTAACCCACACCAAAGCGGGATTACGGTAGCTGGGATGCAATAGTTTTATATGTACCGTCACCCAAGTGTGAATACGGTAACTAAGATACTGTAGTTTTATACCTACCGTAGCTCATACCCAAGTGGAAATACGGCAGCTTGGGTAATGTAGTTTGAAATCAACTGAATAGAACTACTGTTGGATGGATCCTGTAGTTTATACCTACCGTAACCCATACCTAAGTAGGAATTCGGTAGCTTGGTTACTGTAGTTTGAAATCTACCATGCCATAATCAGTTTGATATCTACCGTAACTGAGATTCATGTAGAAATACGGTAGCTGGTTACTGCAGTTTGAAATATTGATACCCAAAACCCATGTGAGAATACGGTAGCTTCATTACTGTAGTTTTATGTAAACCGTAACTCATACCTAAGTGCTGATACTGTAGCGTAGAAACTGTAGTGTTACATCTACCGTAACTCAACCCTAAGTGGAAGTACGGTAGCTCGAATACTGTAGTATTATCTCAAATTGGAGTACGGTAGATACTGTATTTTTATATCAACCATAACCGATACCCAAGTACACATGTTTAAATGTCATATCAGAAGTGATATGTTACAGTTTTTTCCCCTTTTGCGCGGATCAAGCCAATTTGTGACTGCACATCTCTTGTGTCTGCGCACGTCACGTAGCCTACAAACTACCAAAAGAGTTGGCGAGATTACGGTAGTTAGAATACTGTAGTTATCTAGGTAAATACCGTAACCCAACCCAAGTGCCCAAGATCGAAGGTAATATCAGAAATCGTGGTACCTTTTACTTTTTCTCCGCTTCGCGAGGTCCAATTTGTGACTTCACATCTCTTGTGCGAACCTATGACTCGCGCTATCTTTTGATCCCTGTTCCAGGCGTCTGGAGACATCGAATTTTGGCCGTTTGGTACAAGCAAGTTCTATGGCAGGTTTCCAAAAGCACTGTGCACGGCTTTAAAAGGGTGGAGGATGGGCTAAGAATCATCCTGCAATGAAGTCTCAACTTCTCATCGTCGCCTTCCTCATCGGAGCTGCTTCAATGGCTTCTGCCTGTGGAAGCAACAATCCTCCTAGTGAGTTTTCTTAGAATTACGAAATTTGCTAAAGTTTGATCGAAATAGCGTTTCAAACTGAGATCAAATTGAATTTGACCTACTTACAGTACCCTAGCCTACTTTTGCCATACCTTAGAGAATTTGCTATTGGTCGCGAAATTTGGTATAAAAGTTACAAATTGAACAAAACGTGGTAACCTGATTTGACCTACCTACAGTATACCCTGATCTACTGTTGTTCTACCGTAGTTGTTTTGGTATTCGCCTTGTGAATCATTCCAAAGTTTCGGTGAAAAGTTTTCCGATTGTGTTTCGAAACAAATTTGACCTATCATAATGCTACAAACAGAATTTGACCTCCCACAGTGCTACAAACAGAATTTGACCTACCTACAGTACCCTGACCTACAGTTGCGATACCGTAATGACTTTGGTTAAAAACTTTAAATTCATTTTAAAGTCATTAAGTGAACTTTACAAGGCAAAACTGTAGGTCGTTATCGATTTCTTGTCTCGGATTGCCACATTTTTTTGAGAACGACTTTTTGATCAACGTTTAGCGAAATTAATTTTTTTCGCTATGAAATATAGTTTTCCCTCAAAATGTCAAACATACTGTCAAATAACATAGAAAAAATCTGGAATATAGTATTTCCATATTTTCGACGATCTTTAGTTTTTAATAAAATTTCAAAAAGTGGTTCGTGGATTTTTGATACAAAGAAACTTTTTGTAATAAAATTTTCTATTAATGGCTTTTTTAAAATTTAAATTTGGCTCAAGTCGAAGCGAGATACAAAAACGCGCAGCGCGCGTTCGGTAACCCGCGCTACAGTAACCCACGAGGGGCAAAAATCAATTTAAATCAACTTTTTGCTTGTTTCATCATAGTTTCATTTTATTTAAATAAAGTATAAAACACAGTGGTCAATTTGTATGCCTTTACTATTTTTATCTGAGCTCGAATGTTATAAAAAAGGCGTCTTAAAAATCAAAACTGCTTTGGTTCAATTTTTTTTTGAATTTTCTGTGAATTTCGTTGAACTAGAGTCTCGCTCGCGCCTCGCGTCACTTTTGGTCTCTCCTTCCGCGTGTCTGATTGATATCACTTTCTAGCCGTCTGGGCGGATTGCGATCAACATATGCTATTCTCACGTAGAAATTGAGAAAGTAGAGAATATCGGATTGCAGTACCTGTTCTTTTTACTGATACTTCGTTGTTTTTCATTAGCATTGTTGGCGAAAAAAAATCCGAGCCGCGACGCGACCGCTCGCAGCATTTGGGGCCTGAGCCGCGACGCGACCGCCCGCGCGCTGCATTGGGAATTGAGTTTCATAATTATTTCGATTATGAATTTCAAACCGAACAAATTCATTTTTGGATGTTTTGTAACATTTCCACCACTTAACGGTAAAATCTCCTTCGGGATTTGTGGCTTTTGGCGCTCAGCAGTGCGGTACGCCTAAGGCTTCTGCCGCGACGCGAACGCCCGCGCGCAGCATTTGGATTTGAGCACTTTTGTATAAATATGGTGGTTAGATGAATTTCAAACAGAAACAAAAATAGCATTTTTCGGATGTTTTTAAAATGAAATTTCTTTAGGGTCCTTCGGGATTTGTGTTTTTAGCGGCCAGCGGCGGCACTGCGCAGCCCAGTGCGCCCTTAAAGGGACAGTCAGCAGGGTTTTACAACATTGGCTCGATCGATAGAGAAGCATTAGCTGATAATGAAAATATATATGACTATGGGTCGAAAATTTACCGTTTTCGAGAAAATACGGAACAAAGTCGTCAAAAACGGGTCTCCTTCTACAGATTTATTGACGGGCAATACGCCCGACGTGTCCGGAATTTACAAGAAATGCTAATGAGACGAATTTCATTCTAATTAGCTGGGAGAGCGCTGGAAACGAGAAAGAGACAAATTAACATAGTTAATTCCCAAAATTTCCGATCATAGCCGATTGAAAACGATTGAAAATGAAATGAAAAGCCCCCTTACTGTCCTTTTAATCACATTTAAACGCAATAATACCACTTAGAAATGAAAATTGAAGAAAACAGCTATAAATTTCAATTTCAGACCGCAGGGCGCTTGCTTGGAGCCGCGCCGAGCCGAGCCGAGCCGCGACGCGACCGCTCGCTTGGAGCCGCGCCGAGCCGTGACGCGACCGCCCCGCGCGCAGTATTTGCATTAGAGCACGTTTCATAATTACATCGATTAGATGATCAAACAGGAGAAAATAGATTTTTGGAATGTTTTGTTACATTTACACTACCAAACTGTGAAATCTCCTTAGGGTCCTTCGGGATTTTTGATTTTTGCGGCCCGCGGCGGCTCTACGCCTTTAAGTATATTTGAAATTGAAACGTTAATAATTCAGCGTAGAAGAGAACTTGCACAAAATGGCCTACAATTTCAATTTCAGGCCGCAGGACCCCGCCGAACTCCAGGACGCCTGCGGGAAGGAATTCCTTTGCTCCAGCTCCCGCCCCGGGCCCTGCTCCGGGCCCTGCTCCTGGTCCTGCCCCTGGACCGAAGCCTGCTGAACAGACGGAGGAGCAGAAGCTTCAGGCCACCGCTACTGAAGCTGACAAAAAATTGAAGGAAGCTGAGGCCGCCGCCATGGCTGCAGCTGATGACCTGAAAACGAAGACACAGGCTGTCACTGACCTCAACACCAGAAAAACCGATCTGGAAGGCAAACAATCGGCTGGAACTATTAGTGATGCTGAAACGACTGAGCTGGGAGGGATCGGAGCCAAGATTATCGATGCCGAGGCTGCCAAAAGCGCAGCGGAACAGGCTGACACGAAGGCTAAGCAAGATGTGACAGATGCTCAGGGAAAGAAGGACGCGGCTGACAAGGCGCTGGCGGACTTCAAGAAGAAGGCTGAAGACAAGAAGAAATTGGAAGACGCTGTGGCAGAAGCTGAGAAGAAGGTGACAGAGGCTCAAGGTGCTGCCAAGACAGCTACCGATGACCTGGCTATGAAGACAAAGGCTCACAAGGATCTCGATGACAAGAGAATAGCTCTCGAGGCTGAGAAAGCGAACAACAACAATATGCTTGAAACAGGAAAACAGACTGAGCTCGATGGACTGCCGGCGCTGATTGGTACGGCCAAGCAAGCTATGGATGATGCAGGCACAGCAAAGAAAGATGCTGACAAGGCTGTGACCGATGCTAACAAGGAGTTGACTGACGCCAAGGCTGCCTTGGCTGCCTTTGTGTAGGCTGATTCCTAGGAAGGGATAGGGAACGAAGAAGTTGTTTTGTCTGTATATATCTGATGATCAAGTTTAAGTTGTTTCTTATAAATGTTTATGACTCAAGGAGCAGTTGAGAAACAGAGACAGTTAGAGACAGGGACAGAGACAGAGACAGGGACAGAGACAGAGACAGAGACAGAGACAGAGACAGAGACAGAGACAGAGACAGAGACAGAGACAGAGACAGAGACAGAGACAGAGACAGAGACAGAGACAGAGACAGAGACAGAGACAGAGACAGAGACAGAGACAGAGACAGAGACAGAGACAGAGACAGAGACAGAGACAGAGACAGAGACAGAGACAGAGACAGAGACAGAGACAGAGACAGAGACAGAGACAGAGACAGAGACAGAGACAGAGACAGAGACAGAGACAGAGACAGAGACAGAGACAGAGACAGAGACAGAGACAGAGACAGAGACAGAGACAGAGACAGAGACAGAGACAGAGACAGAGACAGAGACAGAGACAGAGACAGAGACAGAGACAGAGACAGAGACAGAGACAGAGACAGAGACAGAGACAGAGACAGAGACAGAGACAGAGACAGAGACAGAGACAGAGACAGAGACAGAGACAGAGACAGAGACAGAGACAGAGACAGAGACAGAGACAGAGACAGAGACAGAGACAGAGACAGAGACAGAGACAGAGACAGAGACAGAGACAGAGACAGAGACAGAGACAGAGACAGAGACAGAGACAGAGACAGAGACAGAGACAGAGACAGAGACAGAGACAGAGACAGAGACAGAGACAGAGACAGAGACAGAGACAGAGACAGAGACAGAGACAGAGACAGAGACAGAGACAGAGACAGAGACAGAGACAGAGACAGAGACAGAGACAGAGACAGAGACAGAGACAGAGACAGAGACAGAGACAGAGACAGAGACAGAGACAGAGACAGAGACAGAGACAGAGACAGAGACAGAGACAGAGACAGAGACAGAGACAGAGACAGAGACAGAGACAGAGACAGAGACAGAGACAGAGACAGAGACAGAGACAGAGACAGAGACAGAGACAGAGACAGAGACAGAGACAGAGACAGAGACAGAGACAGAGACAGAGACAGAGACAGAGACAGAGACAGAGACAGAGACAGAGACAGAGACAGAGACAGAGACAGAGACAGAGACAGAGACAGAGACAGAGACAGAGACAGAGACAGAGACAGAGACAGAGACAGAGACAGAGACAGAGACAGAGACAGAGACAGAGACAGAGACAGAGACAGAGACAGAGACAGAGACAGAGACAGAGACAGAGACAGAGACAGAGACAGAGACAGAGACAGAGACAGAGACAGAGACAGAGACAGAGACAGAGACAGAGACAGAGACAGAGACAGAGACAGAGACAGAGACAGAGACAGAGACAGAGACAGAGACAGAGACAGAGACAGAGACAGAGACAGAGACAGAGACAGAGACAGAGACAGAGACAGAGACAGAGACAGAGACAGAGACAGAGACAGAGACAGAGACAGAGACAGAGACAGAGACAGAGACAGAGACAGAGACAGAGACAGAGACAGAGACAGAGACAGAGACAGAGACAGAGACAGAGACAGAGACAGAGACAGAGACAGAGACAGAGACAGAGACAGAGACAGAGACAGAGACAGAGACAGAGACAGAGACAGAGACAGAGACAGAGACAGAGACAGAGACAGAGACAGAGACAGAGACAGAGACAGAGACAGAGACAGAGACAGAGACAGAGACAGAGACAGAGACAGAGACAGAGACAGAGACAGAGACAGAGACAGAGACAGAGACAGAGACAGAGACAGAGACAGAGACAGAGACAGAGACAGAGACAGAGACAGAGACAGAGACAGAGACAGAGACAGAGACAGAGACAGAGACAGAGACAGAGACAGAGACAGAGACAGAGACAGAGACAGAGACAGAGACAGAGACAGAGACAGAGACAGAGACAGAGACAGAGACAGAGACAGAGACAGAGACAGAGACAGAGACAGAGACAGAGACAGAGACAGAGACAGAGACAGAGACAGAGACAGAGACAGAGACAGAGACAGAGACAGAGACAGAGACAGAGACAGAGACAGAGACAGAGACAGAGACAGAGACAGAGACAGAGACAGAGACAGAGACAGAGACAGAGACAGAGACAGAGACAGAGACAGAGACAGAGACAGAGACAGAGACAGAGACAGAGACAGAGACAGAGACAGAGACAGAGACAGAGACAGAGACAGAGACAGAGACAGAGACAGAGACAGAGACAGAGACAGAGACAGAGACAGAGACAGAGACAGAGACAGAGACAGAGACAGAGACAGAGACAGAGACAGAGACAGAGACAGAGACAGAGACAGAGACAGAGACAGAGACAGAGACAGAGACAGAGACAGAGACAGAGACAGAGACAGAGACAGAGACAGAGACAGAGACAGAGACAGAGACAGAGACAGAGACAGAGACAGAGACAGAGACAGAGACAGAGACAGAGACAGAGACAGAGACAGAGACAGAGACAGAGACAGAGACAGAGACAGAGACAGAGACAGAGACAGAGACAGAGACAGAGACAGAGACAGAGACAGAGACAGAGACAGAGACAGAGACAGAGACAGAGACAGAGACAGAGACAGAGACAGAGACAGAGACAGAGACAGAGACAGAGACAGAGACAGAGACAGAGACAGAGACAGAGACAGAGACAGAGAGAGAGACAGAGAGAGAGACAGAGAGAGAGACAGAGAGAGAGACAGAGAGAGAGACAGAGAGAGAGACAGAGAGAGAGACAGAGACAGAGACAGAGAGAGAGAGAGAGACAGAGACAGAGACAGAGACAGAGACAGAGACAGAGACAGAGACAGAGACAGAGACAGAGACAGAGACAGAGACAGAGACAGAGACAGAGACAGAGACAGAGACAGAGACAGAGACAGAGACAGAGACAGAGACAGAGACAGAGACAGAGACAGAGACAGAGACAGAGACAGAGACAGAGACAGAGACAGAGACAGAGACAGAGACAGAGACAGAGACAGAGACAGAGACAGAGACAGAGACAGAGACAGAGACAGAGACAGAGACAGAGACAGAGAGAGAGACAGAGACAGAGAGAGAGACAGAGACAGAGAGAGAGACAGAGACAGAGACAGAGACAGAGACAGAGACAGAGACAGAGACAGAGACAGAGACAGAGACAGAGACAGAGACAGAGACAGAGACAGAGACAGAGACAGAGACAGAGACAGAGACAGAGACAGAGACAGAGACAGAGACAGAGACAGAGACAGAGACAGAGACAGAGACAGAGACAGAGACAGAGACAGAGACAGAGACAGAGACAGAGACAGAGACAGAGACAGAGACAGAGACAGAGACAGAGACAGAGACAGAGACAGAGACAGAGACAGAGACAGAGACAGAGACAGAGACAGAGACAGAGACAGAGACAGAGACAGAGACAGAGACAGAGACAGAGACAGAGACAGAGACAGAGACAGAGACAGAGACAGAGACAGAGACAGAGACAGAGACAGAGACAGAGACAGAGACAGAGACAGAGACAGAGACAGAGACAGAGACAGAGACAGAGACAGAGACAGAGACAGAGACAGAGACAGAGACAGAGACAGAGACAGAGACAGAGACAGAGACAGAGACAGAGACAGAGACAGAGACAGAGACAGAGACAGAGACAGAGACAGAGACAGAGATAGAGACAGAGACAGAGACAGAGACAGAGAGAGAGACAGAGACAGAGACAGAGACAGAGACAGAGACAGAGACAGAGACAGAGACAGAGACAGAGACAGAGATAGAGACAGAGACAGAGACAGAGACAGAGAGAGAGACAGAGAGAGAGACAGAGAGAGAGACAGAGAGAGAGACAGAGAGAGAGACAGAGACAGAGACAGAGAGAGAGACAGAGACAGAGACAGAGACAGAGACAGAGACAGAGACAGAGACAGAGACAGAGACAGAGACAGAGACAGAGACAGAGACAGAGAGAGAGACAGAGAGAGAGACAGAGAGAGAGACAGAGAGAGAGACAGAGAGAGAGACAGAGAGAGAGACAGAGAGAGAGACAGAGAGAGAGACAGAGACAGAGACAGAGACAGAGACAGAGACAGAGACAGAGACAGAGACAGAGACAGAGACAGAGACAGAGACAGAGACAGAGACAGAGACAGAGACAGAGACAGAGACAGAGACAGAGACAGAGACAGAGACAGAGACAGAGACAGAGACAGAGACAGAGACAGAGACAGAGACAGAGACAGAGACAGAGACAGAGACAGAGACAGAGACAGAGACAGAGACAGAGACAGAGAGAGAGACAGAGAGAGAGAGAGAGACAGAGAGAGAGAGAGAGACAGAGAGAGAGAGAGAGACAGAGAGAGAGACAGAGAGAGAGAGAGAGAGAGAGAGAGAGAGACAGAGACAGAGAGAGAGAGAGAGACAGAGAGAGAGACAGAGAGAGAGAGAGAGACAGAGAGAGAGAGAGAGACAGAGACAGAGACAGAGACAGAGACAGAGACAGAGACAGAGACAGAGACAGAGACAGAGACAGAGACAGAGACAGAGACAGAGACAGAGACAGAGACAGAGACAGAGACAGAGACAGAGACAGAGACAGAGACAGAGACAGAGACAGAGACAGAGACAGAGACAGAGACAGAGACAGAGACAGAGACAGAGACAGAGACAGAGACAGAGACAGAGACAGAGACAGAGACAGAGACAGAGAGAGAGACAGAGAGAGAGAGAGAGACAGAGAGAGAGAGAGACAGAGAGAGAGAGAGAGACAGAGAGAGAGACAGAGAGAGAGAGAGAGAGAGAGAGAGAGAGACAGAGACAGAGAGAGAGAGAGAGACAGAGAGAGAGACAGAGAGAGAGAGAGAGACAGAGAGAGAGAGAGAGACAGAGACAGAGACAGAGACAGAGACAGAGACAGAGACAGAGACAGAGACAGAGACAGAGACAGAGACAGAGACAGAGACAGAGACAGAGACAGAGACAGAGACAGAGACAGAGACAGAGACAGAGACAGAGACAGAGACAGAGACAGAGACAGAGACAGAGACAGAGACAGAGACAGAGACAGAGACAGAGACAGAGACAGAGACAGAGACAGAGACAGAGACAGAGACAGAGACAGAGACAGAGACAGAGACAGAGACAGAGACAGAGACAGAGACAGAGACAGAGACAGAGACAGAGACAGAGACAGAGACAGAGACAGAGACAGAGACAGAGACAGAGACAGAGACAGAGACAGAGACAGAGACAGAGAGAGAGACAGAGACAGAGAGAGAGACAGAGACAGAGAGAGAGACAGAGACAGAGAGAGAGACAGAGACAGAGACAGAGACAGAGAGAGAGACAGAGACAGAGACAGAGACAGAGACAGAGACAGAGACAGAGACAGAGACAGAGACAGAGACAGAGACAGAGACAGAGACAGAGACAGAGACAGAGACAGAGACAGAGACAGAGACAGAGACAGAGACAGAGACAGAGACAGAGACAGAGACAGAGACAGAGACAGAGACAGAGACAGAGACAGAGACAGAGACAGAGACAGAGACAGAGACAGAGACAGAGACAGAGACAGAGACAGAGACAGAGACAGAGACAGAGACAGAGACAGAGACAGAGACAGAGACAGAGACAGAGACAGAGACAGAGACAGAGACAGAGACAGAGACAGAGACAGAGACAGAGACAGAGACAGAGACAGAGACAGAGACAGAGACAGAGACAGAGACAGAGACAGAGACAGAGACAGAGACAGAGACAGAGACAGAGACAGAGACAGAGACAGAGACAGAGACAGAGACAGAGACAGAGACAGAGACAGAGACAGAGACAGAGACAGAGACAGAGACAGAGACAGAGACAGAGACAGAGACAGAGACAGAGACAGAGACAGAGACAGAGACAGAGACAGAGACAGAGACAGAGACAGAGACAGAGACAGAGACAGAGACAGAGACAGAGACAGAGACAGAGACAGAGACAGAGACAGAGACAGAGACAGAGACAGAGACAGAGACAGAGACAGAGACAGAGACAGAGACAGAGACAGAGACAGAGACAGAGACAGAGACAGAGACAGAGATAGAGACAGAGACAGAGACAGAGACAGAGAGAGAGACAGAGACAGAGACAGAGACAGAGACAGAGACAGAGACAGAGACAGAGACAGACAGAGAGAGAGACAGAGACAGAGACAGAGACAGAGACAGAGATAGAGACAGAGACAGAGACAGAGACAGAGAGAGAGACAGAGAGAGAGACAGAGAGAGAGACAGAGAGAGAGACAGAGACAGAGACAGAGACAGAGACAGAGACAGAGACAGAGAGAGAGACAGAGACAGAGACAGAGACAGAGACAGAGACAGAGACAGAGACAGAGACAGAGACAGAGACAGAGAGAGAGACAGAGAGAGAGACAGAGAGAGAGACAGAGAGAGAGACAGAGAGAGAGACAGAGAGAGAGACAGAGACAGAGACAGAGACAGAGACAGAGACAGAGACAGAGAGAGAGACAGAGAGAGAGAGAGAGAGAGAAAGGCGGGCGGGCGGGGAAAAGCAAAAGATAGATAAACAGAAACATACAAAGGCAGAGACACTGTGAGACATAGAAAGAATGAGATATATATACAGACAGAGACTTACGCAAAGATAGCAAAAGAGAGGTAAAGAGAGACAGAGACAAAGACTCAGAGAGACAGAAATAGAAAGAGAGAAACATAAAAGCGAGAGGGAGACTGGGACATAGAGAGACAGAGACATAAAGAGGCAGAGATATTGGGAGACAGAAACTTAGAAAAACCGAAGCATAGAGAAACAAATACATAAAGAGACATAGAAAGACAAAATAGAAACACAGATACATAAAGTGGGAGAGAAATTGAGAGACAGAAACTTATAGGTACAGAGACATAGAGAGTAACATAGTGACAGATACATAGAGAGACAGAGACATAGAGAGACAGAGATATAGAGAGAGGCAGAGATATAGAAAGGGAGAGAGACATACAGCTACATATATAGAAATATATATATAGAAATATATACGCAGAGAGACATCGAAAAACAGAGACATTGAAATAGACAGAGACATAGAGAAACGTATGGGTAAAAAGATAGATTCACAGAGAGACATAGAGAAAGGAATATAGCGAAGAAGATATAGAGAAACGGATACATAGAGTGGCCGAGATATACAAAGACATAGAGACACAGAGACATATAGAGTGAGATACACAGAGATACATAGACAGACAGAGACATCCAGATACAGAGACGTTGAGAGATAGAGGCAGAGACAAAGAGTTACGAGGAAATAAATAGATAGGGACAGAGAGAGACACAGAGAGAGAGAGAGAGAGAGAGAGACATACATAGACAGAGACATTCAGAGACAGAAAGAGGCATAGAGACGAAAAACAGAGACGTACAAAGACAGAGACATAGAGAGAAAGACACATAAAGACAGAGAGAGAGAGAGAGAGAGAGAGAGAGAGAGAGAGAGAGAGAGAGAGAGCTAGAGATATAGAGAAACGGAGACATAAAGTGACAAAGGTATTGAGAGAGACATATAGAGGCACAAAGAGAAAGGTTTAAGTGAACTACAGTAACCAATAGGTGAAGGTTTATTTGACCTACAGTAATCCAGATATCAAGGTTCAGGTCAAGTACAGTAACACATTGATCCTAGTTTAGGTGAACTACAGTAACCCAAGAGTTCATGCTTAGTTGACCTACAGTAATTCAAGGAACAAAGTTTAAGAGACCTACAGTAACCCATGAGTCTTAGGTGACCTACAGTAACCTGTCTAAAAAAATTTTATTTCGTTGCGCACGGCTGCGACCATTTTGTGACATCACATGTCTTGGTGCGCAAGTCTGCCTTGCGCTATCTTTTGAATCCTGTTCCCCCCAGACATATTTTAGCCGTCTGCGCGAAACAGGTTCATTCATGTCAGGTTTTCAAAAGCACTATGCAAACCCTATAAAAGGGTGGAGGGTGGGCTGGAAATCATCCAGCAATGAAGTCTCAACTTCTCGTCGTCGCCTTCCTCATCGGAGCTGCTTCAATGGCTTCTGCCTGTGGAAGCAACAATCCTCCCAGTGAGTTTTCTTAGAATTACGAAAATTGTTAAAAATTGACCGAAATTGCGTTTCAAACTAAGATAAAAAGTTTTTTGACCTACCTACAGTACTACAAACAGAATTTGACCTACACACAGTAAACCCTGATCTACAGTTCAGATACCGTAGTTGTTTTGGTAATCGCCTTGTTTACCAGAAATTGACGTACCACAGTACCATAACCAGAAACTGACCTACCTACAGTACCCTGACCTACATTTGGAATACCGTTGATTTGGTAGTGGTGGCGAAATTTCACCCAAGTTACAAATTGGATCAAGCGTTGCAAGTAAATGTTCAGGGTTACGGTAGCTAGCCCCGGGACACTGTAGATTTTATTGATTTTTTATCGAATTTTCACAAATTCAACACTTATTATATCTTTTCCAACAGAAATACAAAAAAAAATGCTAGGGAGTATTCTTAAACTTGAGAAATTTGCAAGATTATGGCCCAATTTCGCTTCAAATCAAGTTCAAACTGAAATTGACCTACCTAAAGTAAAAGATTCATAACTTCGGAATTTGTAATTAAATTCACCTTAAAAATACAAACTAATTCAATAATCAAATCCATTTTGGTCATTCTAGATGTTTTCGCCAAGGCTTTTGTATGAAACCAGGGGTTAATTTAATTTTTCTCAAATTTTACATAAAAGTCATGTCTTTGAATATCCTTGTTAAACCCCTTTTTGTATCGAGAATTGGAAAAATATATGTATTCAAGGGGCGAAAACGTAAGAAAAATTGACCTACTTACAGTATCCTGGCGTATTTTTGAAGTACCGTAGTGACTTTGGCAGTTGTCTGAAATTCGTTCTAAATTTGTCTAAGATTAAAATTTTGTGTTTTTTAAAGTGTTTTCAGTGTGAAAATGGTTTTGCTTCAATTTCTTTGAATTTGAAACTAGAGTCTCGCACGTCTTCACATCAAGACAGTGCGCGCTATATTTTGGTCTCTCCTTCCGCGTTCTCGCTTGATATCACTTTCTAGCCGTCTCGGTGAATTCAGACCAACAGCGAAAATATAGAAAAGATTCTCAATCCCGTGAGTACAGTTTTTGAACGGATCCCCACCGATTTTGCGCGCAAAAAAGAAAAATTGGGGTCCAATTTTTAGGGAGCCGCCGCGCGACCGCGCGCAGCGTTTGGATTTGAGCACGTTTTTATAAATTTTATCGATTTCGCGATTTTCATACAAAAAACGTCGCACTTATTTTCTCAAAAATAGAACATATGTACATGGTGCAAAAAACCTTAGTGTCTCATTTAATATTTTTTGTTATGGGCTACGGTAGGGTAATGTAGTTTTGTGAAATTTGTCAAATTCATTGAAAATGGGGTTTTCCTAATAGCGTTAGCCTTAGACATCAAACATAAGTCTCAAACAGTGATGAGTTTGTGTTCTTCCGCAAAGGACCCAAAAATGTAAAATATAGCAAATTTTGCGTTTGAAAATGCAGTTTTCGTCTTTTTCGGCCTTTGGCTAAAAAGATGCGCAAGATGAGACTCAAATCATTGAATTCTGCGTTTCTTTGGGCGTTGAAAACATATACTGATGATGAATCATCTGGAGCCGATCATAACGAAAATTGCCTTTGAAAGTGAACTTTTTCGTGGGTGCGATCAGGAGAAATGTCACCTTTGTTAGGTCAAATAATATTTTTGGCTTTTAACGTTGTTCAAGTTTTAACGGTGTTCAAGTTGTTCAAGTTATTTTGACCTACCAAAGGTGAACTTGCATCAGCTGGCGCGCATCTTCCATTTTTATTGCATCTTTAGTTGTAAGAATGTTTCGCTCCAGCTCGTCCTTTTTTGTTAATGAACAAAAGTTTTAAAGTTGAATAACTACAGAAACAAGGTCAAATAAAAAATTAAATCAAAAGTCAAAATCTATTTTTCCCAACAGGCTCGAGCGTACGTTTTTTCACAACCTGTCAGCTGTAAACAGCGGGCAGACTGTTGAAAGCCGCTGGTCGCCGCTGGGCCATAAGGAACGCGCAGCGCTGCGTACCCATCAAGCATGGTAAAATTTGGGGCCGGGCCGGGCCGAGAAAAATTTTGAAGCGGGCCGGCCCGGGCCGGCCTGAAAATTTTTTTTTCGTTTTCTTTGATTTTTACATTGAAAAAAGGCATAAATTTTCGGTTGAGTCGGGCCGGCCCGGGCCGGGCCGGCCGTGAAAAATTTTGGAGCGGGCCGGCCCGGGCCGGCCCGTTGCCATGCTTGGTATCCATCAACCTCATAGCCGAGTGGTTAGTACCGGTAGCTAGTAACCAGGCTGTCCCGGGTTCGGCTCCACCCAATTGCGGATGGTTTTTTTCTGATGAAAAAAGGATGCCTTATGAAATCGTACTGTTGTATCCTGTAGTTGGGTTTAATTGTGGAAAAAGCTGCCTCATGTTCCCTTTAAAGACGTTGTTGAAACCGATTTGAAAGTGCAATTTCAGACCGGAAGCCCAATGGGAAAACGCCTGCGGCAAGGAACCCTTCTGCTCCGGCCCCTGGCCCCAAGCCTGCTGAACCGTCGGAGGAGAAGAAGCTGGAGACTGCCGCTACCGATGCTGACAAAAAGTTCAAAGAAGCTGAAACCGCCGCCAAGACGGCTGCTGATGCTCTGACAAAGAAGACCCAAGACCTTACCGATCTGAATACCAAGAAAACCAATCTGGAAGGCAAAAAGACGGCTAACACTATTACCGCTGATGAACAGAAGGAGTTGGACGGCATCGATGCTCAGATTGCCGATGCTACAAAAGCCAAGACCGCCGCAGAAGATGCTGACAAGAAGGCGAAGGACGCAGTGACAGCCGCTAAGACGAAGAAGGACGCGGCTGACAAGGCTGTAGCTGACTTCAAGAAGAAGGCCGAAGACAAAAAGAAGCTTCAGGACGCTGTGAAGACATCAGAAAAGGCAGTGAAGGATGCTGAAGCGGCTGCCAAGACTGCTTCTGATGACGTCACCACCAAGACCAAGGCGCACAAGGATCTCAATGACAAGAAAATCGCTCTGGAGACTGAGAAAGCAAACAATAACAATATGCTTGATATTGCGAAGCAAGCTCAGCTGGATAAACTGACCACGGATGTTGGAACTGCAAAGATTGCTATGGATATGGCTGTGATGAAGAAGGGCACGGAAGACAAGGCTGTGACTGATGCGAAGAAGAAGCTGACTGACGATAAGGCTGCTCTGGAGGCGTTCATCAAGGCTAACCCCTAAAAGGAATGGGAGTGGTTCTGTCTGTATATATGTGATCATTAAGTTTAAGAAGTTTCTTATAAATGTTTATAGTTCAAAGAGCTGTTGAGAGAGAGAGAGAGAGAGAGAGAGAGACAGACAGACAGACAGACAGACAGACAGACAAATACGGTGAAAGATAGAGACAGTGAGAGATTGGGACACTCAGTAAAACGGAGACAGTTAGAAATACAGAGGCAGTTAGAGACAGAGACAGTTAGAGAAAGAGAAAGAGAGAGAGAGAGACATAAACAGTAAGAGAAACACAAACGGTGAGAGAGACCTGAAGAGAAAGAGACTGGAGTAAGAGTAATTGAACCAGTGAGAGAGAGAGAGAGAGAGAGAGAGAGAGAGAGAGAGACCGACAGTGAAAGAGACTGAGAGATAAAATGATAAAAACAAAGTGAGAGACAGAGACAGTGAGAGAAACAAAAAGCAGTGAGAGATAGTTAGAAAGACATTGACATTGAGAAAAGCAGGGAACGTGAAATAGACAAGGACAGTAAGAGATACAGAGATAATATAAGAGACAGAGACAGTGAGAGATATTGAGGCGGTGACAGTTGTGAGAGGATGAGAGAATAAGACGGCAAAAGAGACAGAGACAGTGAGAGAGACCGGGAGAAAAGAGATACGGTTTGTGAGAGAGATTGAGCAAGTGATAGAGAGAGAAAAGTGAGAGAGACAAGTGGGCAAGACAGACCGAGACAGAGGCAAAGAGAGAGGAACAAAGACAGTTAAAGAAACGAAAGACAGTTAGAGAAAGAGAAAGAGAGAGAGAGAGAGAGAGAGAGAGAGAGAGAGAGAGAAAGACTGTAAAAGAGAGATACAGTGTGAGAGACAAAAACAGTGGAAAAACATAGACAGTGAGAGAATCTATTTTTGGTAATAAAAAACGACTTAAAAGCCAAAATTCGTTTGGCGGGTTGCCGCCGCCGGAGCTTTTGCGGTGCGCATCTGCATTCGTCGCTTTCTAACATTTATTGACGACAGTTGCAGTGCATTCACTCATTAATTTCTTTATTTTTGTCTTAGTGACCTTTATGTCTCTGTCTCTGTCTCGCTCGCTATGTCACACATATACTCACACTCTCTCTCTCTCTCTCACACACACACACACAAAAAGTAAGTTTCATGTTAACTTTATTACAACCTTGATGTGCTATAAACAACATCTTGGAAGACCTCTAAGAAAGAATGTGTTATCCATTTGTTGGGGCATATCTCGTAATGGTGATGTATTCCGACTTGTACCAGCAATCAACCGCCGATTGACGAGAAACTGGCTGATTGACCGCGCCAAGCACTGAAAACGTGTCATCAGTGAGAATATAGGACGTTGGCTTGAAATTTTGACCAATGGTCAAAATGTAGTCTGCGGCGAAGTCTAAACAAGATCCAGATACCCGCGCGGATGTTTTGCGTCACCGTTTTATCTTCCTTCCCGCCCACTTCACGTCATGTTTATCTGGCTAGATTCGGGTTAAAAATGAGGCAGCGTTTCCACAAAACTGAAAAAAAACAGTATCAAGAGAGTATACAAAGGTAACAAAACTGTTAAACTAAACAGAGTAACTCTGTCAATAAGTATAAAAAGATTACATGGAAAAGACATGTAATGGAAGACATAGATTAGGGTGCTTGAAACAGATTTTACTGAAATTGGTTGGAACCTTTGCCTAATTCCCGAACGTTGGACAACATTTCCTATATTAAGTTCGTGTATATACATATTCCACGTACACACCTTCACACATACACACACGTCAATTCACAGCCCAGTGCGACCTTAAAGGGACCATCAGGGCCCTTTCTCAAGTTTATTTGAATTAATTAATTTAACTTTGTTAATTACATTTCTACTTATCAATTTCAACTACATTTTCCTAAATAAGCGTAATTTCAAATCAAAAGTCAAATTCTATTTTTCCCAACAGGCATGCCCACTGTAAACAGCGGGCAAGCTGTTGAAAGCCGTTATTCGCCGCTATGGTTCATAGCCGAACGGTTAGCGCTGGTAGCTAGTAAAGAGACTGTCCCGTGTTCGGCTCCACCCCCGTGCGAATGGTTTCTGCTGAGGAGCCTGACGCAGCTGGCCACAGCGATGAGTGTGTGGAATCTGATCGGAGCAGACATCCCGCATTCCAGACAGTCCAAGGCAGCCCTTCAGGCCACCGAGCATCGGGTGGAGAAGGTGACCCTGTCTTCCGCTCGGCCTTCGTCACCGTTCAGGTGGCCCTCGACGCGGTCGAGAGCACTTACCCTCCAGGTTGGAAGTCCAAGGATCAGTCCTATGTAAAATCGTTGATTCAGAAGGCCAAAACCTGTGCCCCGAGGCTGGAGGAGTTCAACGGAAACGTGAACAACGTCCGTAGGCAGCTTGAGGAGCTTCGCCAGTCCGTTGGCCGTCCGAAGCCTAAGGAATCCGAGCCTGCAGGTAACATCCTTGCCCAGGATGATGATTTCCAACCGATTTTAGTCCACCCGCACGACGGAGTCCATCCCGGCTACCACGCGCCACAGCGAGGCCAAGAGGGAGCTGGAGTCATCCGATGAGCCACGAGCAGTGTGCTGAGCCGGAGGAGCCGCTCTTCATACCGAGTACGGTGGGTAACCTCGCCCCTTGGAGTAGGGCTGCCGCTTATGCGGGGGGTAAACGGGAATTTGCAGAAAGTAACTTCCCTAACACCAGCAAGCAGCCTAACCTCGGTTTCAGAAGTACTCCTAGCGATGTCCCTCCGTTTCAGAGTTTCTTGTTTTAAAACAATAAAAATACTTCAGAGAACTGAGTGAAAACCAAAAGTATGCTGCACATGCCTCCATACTTGAATAGGAGTGCTATAAACAACATAATCGATTGTAATTTTTTTGTGCAAGGATGAATTTTTGATTTTATTTTTTTATTTAGTTAAAAAAAACAGCGATTTTCGGCAAGATGCAGTCAACAATTTGTCAAAAGAACACTTCCATTGGCTTCCTCGTGCAATTTTACCCAATATTCTTTGCTTAAATAGTCGAAAATTAGAAAAATGGGCGCGCGAGCATTGAAAACCATATTTTCTTACCATTTCGGATTGCCACGCCGCAGCCACCTCTGCGGTGCCTAGTTAAGACAGATGGGGCAGAAAAAAGTGCTCAAATCGAAAAAAATGCCCGCCCTTTTTCTATCTCGCCTCACTTCAACTTACTCACTCCCTAGGGCAAGAAAAAAACATTGAATACATATTTACTGACATTATGTACAGATAGCTGGCAATATGTGAAATAGTCCTTAATGTCATTACTGACCGCCTCCTCCGTCTTATGGTTGAACGCCTCCTGGCTGAACGCCTCCTGGCTGAACGCCTCCTGGCTGAACGCCTCCTGGCTGAACTCCTCCCGGTTGAACGCCTCCCGGCTGAACGCCTCCTGGCTGAACTCCTCCCGGTTGAACTCCTCCTGGCTGAACGCCTCCCGGCTGAACGCCTCCTGGCTGAACGCCTCCCGGTTGAACGCCTCCCGGTTGAACGCCTCCTGGCTGAACGCCTCCTGGCTGAACGCCTCCTGGCTGAACGCCTCCTGGCTGAACGCCTCCTGGCTGAACTCCTCCCGGTTGAACGCCTCCCGGCTGAACGCCTCCTGGCTGAACTCCTCCCGGTTGAACTCCTCCTGGCTGAACGCCTCCCGGCTGAACGCCTCCTGGCTGAACGCCTCCCGGTTGAACGCCTCCCGGTTGAACGCCTCCTGGCTGAACTCCTCCCGGTTGAACGCCTCCCGGCTGAACGCCTCCTGGCTGAACTCCTCCCGGTTGAACTCCTCCTGGCTGAACGCCTCCCGGCTGAACGCCTCCTGGCTGAACGCCTCCCGGTTGAACGCCTCCCGGTTGAACGCCTCCCGGCTGAACGCCTCCTGGCTGAACTCCTCCCGGTTGAACGCCTCCCGGCTGAACGCCTCCTGGCTGAACTCCTCCCGGTTGAACTCCTCCTGGCTGAACGCCTCCCGGCTGAACGCCTCCTGGCTGAACGCCTCCCGGTTGAAAGCCTCCCGGTTGAACGCCTCCTGGCTGAACTCCTCCTGGCTGAACGCCTCCCGGCTGAACGCCTCCTGGCTGAACTCCTCCCGGTTGAACTCCTCCTGGCTGAACGCCTCCTGGCTGAACTCCTCCCGGTTGAACTCCTCCTGGCTGAACGCCTCCTGGCTGAACTCCTCCTGGCTGAACGCCTCCCGGCTGAACGCCTCCTGGCTGAACGCCTCCCGGTTGAACGCCTCCTGGCTGAACGCCTCCTGGCTGAACTCCTCCCGGTTGAACGCCTCCTGGCTGAACTCTTCCCGGTTGAACTCCTCCCGGTTGAACGCCTCCTGGCTGAACGCCTCCTGGCTGAACGCCTCCCGGTTGAACTCCTCCTGGCTGAACGCCTCCCGGCTGAACGCCTCCTGGCTGAACGCCTCCTGGCTGAACTCCTCCCGGTTGAACTCCTCCTGGCTGAACGCCTCCTGGCTGAACTCCTCCTGGCTGAACGCCTCCCGGCTGAACGCCTCCTGGCTGAACTCCTCCCGGTTGAACTCCTCCTGGCTGAACGCCTCCTGGCTGAACTCCTCCCGGTTGAACTCCTCCTGGCTGAACGCCTCCTGGCTGAACTCCTCCCGGTTGAACTCCTCCTGGCTGAACGCCTCCTGGCTGAACTCCTCCTGGCTGAACGCCTCCCGGCTGAACGCCTCCTGGCTGAACTCCTCCCGGTTGAACTCCTCCTGGCTGAACGCCTCCTGGCTGAACTCCTCCTGGCTGAACGCCTCCCGGCTGAACGCCTCCTGGCTGAACGCCTCCCGGTTGAACGCCTCCTGGCTGAACGCCTCCTGGCTGAACGCCTCCTGGCTGAACGCCTCCTGGCTGAACGCCTCCCGGTTGAACGCCTCCTGGCTGAACGCCTCCTGGCTGAACTCCTCCCGGTTGAACTCCTCCTGGCTGAACGCCTCCTGGCTGAACGCCTCCCGGTTGAACGCCTCCTGGCTGAACGCCTCCTGGCTGAACTCCTCCCGGTTGAACGCCTCCTGGCTGAACGCCTCCTCGAGGAACAACTGGAGCGCTCTCTGACACTTTACTAGGCCTCCTCACTGAAAATGTCAAACTTCTATCTTTGCCTATATCTGCCTTTATAAAACTCATTCGAATAAAACTGAAACTGTCTGTCTGTCTGTCTATCCTTTTACACCCTCTCTCTTTCTATCGTTGTTTCTGTGAGTCTTTCTGAGAGACAGAGAAACAGAAAGACAGAGAGACAGAGAGACAGAGAGACAGAGAGACAGAGAAAAACAGAGAGACAGAGAGACAGAAAGACAAAGAGATAGAGAGACAGAGAGACAGAGAGACAGAAAGACAGAAAGACAGAGAAACAGAGAGACAGAGAGACAAAGAGACAGAGAGACAGAGAGACAGAGAAACAGAGAGACAGAGAGACAGAGAGACAGAGAGACAGAGAGACAGAGAGACAGAAAGACAGAGAGACAGAGAGACAGAGAGACAGAGAGATAGAGAGACAGAGAGACAAAGAGACATAGAGGCAGAGAGGCAGAGAGACAGAGAGACAGAAAGACAGAAAGACAGAGAGACAGAGAGACAGAGAGACAAAGAGACAGAGAGACAGAGAGACAGAGAGACAGAGAGACAGAGAAACAGAGAGACAGAGAGATAGAGAAACAGAAAAACAGAGAGACAGAGAAAAAAAAGAGACAGAGAGACAGAAAAACATAGAGACAGAGAGACAGAGAAAAAAAGAGAGACAGAGAGACAGAAAGACAGAGAGACGGAGAGACAGAGAGACAGAGAGACAGAGAGACGAAGAGACAGAGAAACAGAGAGACAGAGAGACAGAGAAACAGAGAGACAGAGAGACAAAGAGACAGAGAGACAGAGAGACAGAGAGACAGAGAGACAGAGAGACAGAGAGACAGAGAGACAGAGGGACAGAGAGACAGAGAGACAGAGAGATAGAGAGACAGAGAGACAGAGAGATAGAGAGACAGAAAAACAGAGAGACAGAGAGACAGAGAAAAACAGAGAGACAGAGAGACAGAAAGACAAAGAGATAGAGAGACAGAGAGACAGAGAGACAGAGAGATAGAGAGACAGAGAGACAAAGAGACAGAGAGACAGAGAGACAGAGAGACAGAGAGACAGAGAGACAGAAAGATAGAGAGACAGAGAAAAAAAAGAGAGACAGAGAGACAGAGAGACAGAGAGACAGAGAGATAGAGAGACAGAGAGACAGAAAGATAGAGAGACAGAGAGACAGAGAGACAGAGAGACAGAGAGACAGAGAGACAGAGAGACAGAGAGACAGAGAGACGAAGAGACAGAGAAACAAAGAGACAGAGAGACAAAGAGACAGAGAGACAGAGAGACAGAGAGACAGAGAGACAGAAAGATAGAGAAACAGAAAAACAGAGAGACAGAGAAAAAAAAGAGAGACAGAGAGACAGAAAAACATAGAGACAGAGAGACAGAGAAAAAAAGAGAGACAGAGAGACAGAAAGACAGAGAGACGGAGAGACAGAGAGACAGAGAGACAGAGAGACGAAGAGACAGAGAAACAGAGAGACAGAGAGACAGAGAAACAGAGAGACAGAGAGACAAAGAGACAGAGAGACAGAGAGACAGAGAGACAGAGAGACAGAGAGACAGAGAGACAGAGAGACAGAGGGACAGAGAGACAGAGAGACAGAGAGATAGAGAGACAGAGAGACAGAGAGATAGAGAGACAGAAAAACAGAGAGACAGAGAGACAGAGAAAAACAGAGAGACAGAGAGACAGAAAGACAAAGAGATAGAGAGACAGAGAGACAGAGAGACAGAGAGATAGAGAGACAGAGAGACAAAGAGACAGAGAGACAGAGAGACAGAGAGACAGAGAGACAGAGAGACAGAGAGACAGAGAGACAGAAAGACAGAAAGACAGAGAGACAGAGAGACAGAGAGACAAAGAGACAGAGAGACAGAGAGACAGAGAGACAGAGAGACAGAGAAACAGAGAGACAGAGAGATAGAGAAACAGAAAAACAGAGAGACAGAGAAAAAAAAGAGAGACAGAGAGACAGAGAGACAGAGAGACAGAGAGATAGAGAGACAGAGAGACAGAAAGATAGAGAGACAGAGAGACAGAGAGACAGAGAGACAGAGAGACAGAGAGACAGAGAGACAGAGAGACAGAGAGACGAAGAGACAGAGAAACAAAGAGACAGAGAGACAAAGAGACAGAGAGACAGAGAGACAGAGAGACAGAGAGACAGAAAGATAGAGAAACAGAAAAACAGAGAGACAGAGAAAAAAAAGAGAGACAGAGAGACAGAGAGACAGAGAGACAGAGAGACAGAGAGACAGAGAGACGAAGAGACAGAGAAACAAAGAGACAGAGAGACAAAGAGACAGAGAGACTGAGAGACAGAGAGACAGAGAGACAGAAAGATAGAGAAACAGAAAAACAGAGAGACAGAGAAAAAAAAGAGAGACAGAGAGACAGAAAAACATAGAGACAGAGAGACAGAGAAAAAAAGAGAGACAGAGAGACAGAAAGACAAAGAGACAGAGAGACAGAGAGACAGAGAGACAGAGAGACAGAAAGACAGAGAGACAGAGAGACAGAGAGACAGAGAGATAGAGAGACAGAGAGACAAAGAGACATAGAGGCAGAGAGGCAGAGAGACAGAGAGACAGAAAGACAGAAAGACAGAGAGACAGAGAGACAGAGAGACAAAGAGACAGAGAGACAGAGAGACAGAGAGACAGAGAGACAGAGAAACAGAGAGACAGAGAGATAGAGAAACAGAAAAACAGAGAGACAGAGAAAAAAAAGAGAGACAGAGAGACAGAAAAACATAGAGACAGAGAGACAGAGAAAAAAAGAGAGACAGAGAGACAGAAAGACAGAGAGACGGAGAGACAGAGAGACAGAGAGACAGAGAGACGAAGAGACAGAGAAACAGAGAGACAGAGAGACAAAGAGACAGAGAGACAGAGAGACAGAGAGACAGAGAGACAGAGAGACAGAGAGACAGAGAGACAGAGGGACAGAGAGACAGAGAGACAGAGAGACGGAGAGATAGAGAGACAGAGAGACAGAGAGATAGAGAGACAGAAAAACAGAGAGACAGAGAGACAGAGAAAAACAGAGAGACAGAGAGACAGAAAGACAAAGAGATAGAGAGACAGAGAGACAGAGAGACAGAGAGATAGAGAGACAAAGAGACATAGAGGCAGAGAGGCAGAGAGACAGAGAGACAGAAAGACAGAAAGACAGAGAGACAGAGAGACAGAGAGACAAAGAGACAGAGAGACAGAGAGACAGAGAGACAGAGAGACAGAGAAACAGAGAGACAGAGAGATAGAGAAACAGAAAAACAGAGAGACAGAGAAAAAAAAGAGAGACAGAGAGACAGAAAAACATAGAGACAGAGAGACAGAGAAAAAAAGAGAGACAGAGAGACAGAGAGACAGAAAGACAGAAAGACAGAGAGACAGAGAGACAGAGAGACAAAGAGACAGAGAGACAGAGAGACAGAGAGACAGAGAGACAGAGAAACAGAGAGACAGAGAGATAGAGAAACAGAAAAACAGAGAGACAGAGAAAAAAAAGAGAGACAGAGAGACAGAAAAACATAGAGACAGAGAGACAGAGAAAAAAAGAGAGACAGAGAGACAGAAAGACAGAGAGACGGAGAGACAGAGAGACAGAGAGACAGAGAGACGAAGAGACAGAGAAACAGAGAGACAGAGAGACAAAGAGACAGAGAGACAGAGAGACAGAGAGACAGAGAGACAGAGAGACAGAGAGACAGAGAGACAGAGGGACAGAGAGACAGAGAGACAGAGAGACTGAGAGATAGAGAGACAGAGAGACAGAGAGATAGAGAGACAGAAAAACAGAGAGACAGAGAGACAGAGAAAAACAGAGAGACAGAGAGACAGAAAGACAAAGAGATAGAGAGACAGAGAGACAGAGAGACAGAGAGATAGAGAGACAAAGAGACATAGAGGCAGAGAGGCAGAGAGACAGAGAGACAGAAAGACAGAAAGACAGAGAGACAGAGAGACAGAGAGACAAAGAGACAGAGAGACAGAGAGACAGAGAGACAGAGAGACAGAGAAACAGAGAGACAGAGAGATAGAGAAACAGAAAAACAGAGAGACAGAGAAAAAAAAGAGAGACAGAGAGACAGAAAAACATAGAGACAGAGAGACAGAGAAAAAAAGAGAGACAGAGAAACAGAGAGACAGAGAGACAAAGAGACAGAGAGACAGAGAGACAGAGAGACAGAGAGACAGAGAGACAGAGAGACAGAGAGACAGAGAGACAGAGAGACAGAGAGACAGAGAGACAGAGAGACAGAGAGACAGAGAGACAGAGGGACAGAGAGACAGAGAGACAGAGAGACAGAGAGATAGAGAGACAGAGAGACAGAGAGATAGAGAGACAGAGAAAAACAGAGAGACAGAGAGACAGAAAGACAAAGAGATAGAGAGACAGAGAGACAGAGAGACAGAAAGACAGAAAGACAGAGAAACAGAGAGACAGAGAGACAAAGAGACAGAGAGACAGAGAGACAGAGAGACAGAGAGACAGAGAGACAGAGAGACAGAGAGACAGAGAGACAGAGAGACAGAAAGACAGAGAGGCAGAGAGACAGAGAGACAGAAAGACAGAAAGACAGAGAGACAGAGAGACAGAGAGACAAAGAGACAGAGAGACAGAGAGACAGAGAGACAGAGAGACAGAGAAACAGAGAGACAGAGAGATAGAGAAACAGAAAAACAGAGAGACAGAGAAAAAAAAGAGAGACAGAGAGACAGAAAAACATAGAGACAGAGAGACAGAGAAAAAAAGAGAGACAGAGAGACAGAAAGACAGAGAGACGGAGAGACAGAGAGACAGAGAGACAGAGAGACGAAGAGACAGAGAAACAGAGAGACAGAGAGACAAAGAGACAGAGAGACAGAGAGACAGAGAGACAGAGAGACAGAGAGACAGAGAGACAGAGAGACAGAGGGACAGAGAGACAGAGAGACAGAGAGACGGAGAGATAGAGAGACAGAGAGACAGAGAGATAGAGAGACAGAAAAACAGAGAGACAGAGAAAAACAGAGAGACAGAGAGACAGAAAGACAAAGAGATAGAGAGACAGAGAGACAGAGAGACAGAGAGATAGAGAGACAGAGAGACAAAGAGACAGAGAGACAGAGAGACAGAGAGACAGAGAGACAGAGATGCAAAGAGGCAAAGAGGCACAGATTCAAAGAGACAGAGAGACAGAGACAGAGAGACACAGAGACAGAGAGGCGAAGAGGCAAAGAGGCGAAGATTCAAAGAGACAGAGAGACAGAGAGACAGGGAAACAGAGAGACAGAGTGACATAGAGACAGAAAGACAGAGAGACAGAGAGACAGAGAGACAGAGGGACAGAGAGACAGAGAGACAGAGAGATAGAGAGACAGAGAGACAGAGAGATAGAGAGACAGAAAAACAGAGAGACAGAGAGACAGAGAAAAACAGAGAGACAGAGAGACAGAAAGACAAAGAGATAGAGAGACAGAGAGACAGAGAGACAGAGAGATAGAGAGACAGAGAGACAGAAAGATAGAGAAACAGAAAAACAGAGAGACAGAGAAAAAAAAGAGAGACAGAGAGACAGAAAAACATAGAGACAGAGAGACAGAGAAAAAAAGAGAGACAGAGAGACAGAAAGACAAAGAGACAGAGAGACAGAGAGACAGAGAGACAGAGAGACAGAAAGACAGAGAGACAGAGAGACAGAGAGACAGAGAGATAGAGAGACAGAGAGACAAAGAGACATAGAGGCAGAGAGGCAGAGAGACAGAGAGACAGAAAGACAGAAAGACAGAGAGACAGAGAGACAGAGAGACAAAGAGACAGAGAGACAGAGAGACAGAGAGACAGAGAGACAGAGAAACAGAGAGACAGAGAGATAGAGAAACAGAAAAACAGAGAGACAGAGAAAAAAAAGAGAGACAGAGAGACAGAAAAACATAGAGACAGAGAGACAGAGAAAAAAAGAGAGACAGAGAGACAGAAAGACAGAGAGACGGAGAGACAGAGAGACAGAGAGACAGAGAGACGAAGAGACAGAGAAACAGAGAGACAGAGAGACAAAGAGACAGAGAGACAGAGAGACAGAGAGACAGAGAGACAGAGAGACAGAGAGACAGAGGGACAGAGAGACAGAGAGACAGAGAGACGGAGAGATAGAGAGACAGAGAGACAGAGAGATAGAGAGACAGAAAAACAGAGAGACAGAGAGACAGAGAAAAACAGAGAGACAGAGAGACAGAAAGACAAAGAGATAGAGAGACAGAGAGACAGAGAGACAGAGAGATAGAGAGACAAAGAGACATAGAGGCAGAGAGGCAGAGAGACAGAGAGACAGAAAGACAGAAAGAGAGAGAGACAGAGAGACAGAGAGACAAAGAGACAGAGAGACAGAGAGACAGAGAGACAGAGAGACAGAGAAACAGAGAGACAGAGAGATAGAGAAACAGAAAAACAGAGAGACAGAGAAAAAAAAGAGAGACAGAGAGACAGAAAAACATAGAGACAGAGAGACAGAGAAAAAAAGAGAGACAGAGAAACAGAGAGACAGAGAGACAAAGAGACAGAGAGACAGAGAGACAGAGAGACAGAGAGACAGAGAGACAGAGAGACAGAGAGACAGAGAGACAGAGAGACAGAGAGACAGAGAGACAGAGAGACAGAGAGACAGAGAGACAGAGAGACAGAGGGACAGAGAGACAGAGAGACAGAGAGACAGAGAGATAGAGAGACAGAGAGACAGAGAGATAGAGAGACAGAGAAAAACAGAGAGACAGAGAGACAGAAAGACAAAGAGATAGAGAGACAGAGAGACAGAGAGACAGAAAGACAGAAAGACAGAGAAACAGAGAGACAGAGAGACAAAGAGACAGAGAGACAGAGAGACAGAGAGACAGAGAGACAGAGAGACAGAGAGACAGAGAGACAGAGAGACAGAGAGACAGAAAGACAGAGAGACAGAGAGACAGAGAGACAGAGAGATAGAGAGACAGAGAGACAAAGAGACATAGAGGCAGAGAGGCAGAGAGACAGAGAGACAGAAAGACAGAAAGACAGAGAGACAGAGAGACAGAGAGACAAAGAGACAGAGAGACAGAGAGACAGAGAGACAGAGAGACAGAGAAACAGAGAGACAGAGAGATGGAGAAACAGAAAAACAGAGAGACAGAGAAAAAAAAGAGAGACAGAGAGACAGAAAAACATAGAGACAGAGAGACAGAGAAAAAAAGAGAGACAGAGAGACAGAAAGACAGAGAGACGGAGAGACAGAGAGACAGAGAGACAGAGAGACGAAGAGACAGAGAAACAGAGAGACAGAGAGACAAAGAGACAGAGAGACAGAGAGACAGAGAGACAGAGAGACAGAGAGACAGAGAGACAGAGAGACAGAGGGACAGAGAGACAGAGAGACAGAGAGACGGAGAGATAGAGAGACAGAGAGACAGAGAGATAGAGAGACAGAAAAACAGAGAGACAGAGAAAAACAGAGAGACAGAGAGACAGAAAGACAAAGAGATAGAGAGACAGAGAGACAGAGAGACAGAGAGATAGAGAGACAGAGAGACAAAGAGACAGAGAGACAGAGAGACAGAGAGACAGAGAGACAGAGATGCAAAGAGGCAAAGAGGCACAGATTCAAAGAGACAGAGAGACAGAGACAGAGAGACACAGAGACAGAGAGGCGAAGAGGCAAAGAGGCGAAGATTCAAAGAGACAGAGAGACAGAGAGACAGGGAAACAGAGAGACAGAGTGACATAGAGACAGAAAGACAGAGAGGCGAAGAGGCAAAATTGCAAAGAGGCGAAGAGGCGAAGATTCAAAGAGACAGAGAGACAGTGAGACAGAGAGGCGAAGAGATAAAGAGGCAAAGAGACGTATGAGTAAACTCACTAGGAGGATTTTCGTTTTGGCAAGCAGAAGCCAGTGAAACTATGGCGAGGAAGAAGACGAACACGGTTTTCATGTTAGACTGACTATCACAAAATCTTCGGAGCTATTATATCTCAGCTCTTTTTTGCTGATTTTGTGACTTCACAGATTCTTCCGGTTGAAAAGTGACGTCTGCGCAATAGAGATCAAAATGATGAGAAGTCACAATTTCTGCATAGATTTAGGCAAAAATAGAAAACAAACCCCGAAAAGTAAAGTTACAATTTAAATGCGCTGAATTTTGAATTAAAAAATACACAGTCTCTGAAAGAACCGAGAGGTTTCAAAGTTCGAAAAAGTGCAAAGTTGCGGAAACGGATCAAATATGGTATATAATCTTCTTAGGACAATGATGTTTGAAAGTTTTAGCTCCTTATCGATTTTTTTGGTCTGGGTTACGGTAGCGTACTGTAATTTTGTAAAGTTGGTCGAAATCTTTCGAAGTGGTGTTTTTCCGATATCTTTGGTTGTGGGTACACCAAATCTAACATTTAAATAGTGAAAAGTTTGTTTACTTCCGCACCGGCCCTAAAAAAACCTGGAAAAATTGGGTTTGAAAATACAGTTTTTTTTGCATTTTTTCACTTAAAAGATGCGCAAAATGTGACTTTAAAAAATTGAGTTCTACGTTTTCTTCCGCATCGAAAATTTACATCAATGTTGGAATTATTTGAACCCCATCATGACAAAAATTGACTTTGAAACTAGGAATTTCTCTCGTTTGCTCAAGAAAAATTTCACTTTTGGTAGGTCAAAATTATTTATCGTTAAAAATGCTCTAGCCTTATATAAAACACTCAAAATAGGTTGGTATTTTACATCCATATCCAAAAACATTTAATATATATATATATATATATATATATATATATATATATATATATATATATATATATATATATATATATATATATATATATATATATATATATATATATATATATATATATATATATATATATAGGCGTATTTTATGGCAATGGTCGAAAATACGAAAAACCAAAAAAAAAATTCAAACCAAAAATTTCTCTTTTTTGACGTTTTTGGTTCCTGTGCGGAAGAATACAAACTTTTCACTATTTCAAGGTTACATTCGGTGTATACACGGCAAACGATATCAGAAAATCCCCATTTCGAAAAAAAATGACCAATTTTACGAAATTACAGTAGCCTGCCGTAACTCGGGTTAAAAAATCGATACTGACCTAAAAGTTTCAAAATGGTCTATATATGGGCCATAGAGAGGTTATGGACCAATTTTGGGCCAATTCTAAGACTATCGACTTTTCTGCTAGCATCGCCCTTCTCTCATGTGGCCGTTTTCCAATTTTGATCGCTCTGTTCAACCTTTCCGCCTCAAAATTCTATCGCCCTGGGCGATCTGTTTACGATAATATGTCACCAGACGCGTAGTGTGAACTGGAATCCACCCAGACGGCTAGAAAGTGACATGGCTACGTGGGAACGCGGCAATCGCGGCCAAAAGACGACACAAGTGTCTGGCTGGACGGGCGAATGGATCCAGTTTGAACGTTGGCGAGACTTCATTTGGATACAAATCGCCATCTCAAAATTGGAGACCAGCCAAAAACGGCCGGTGTGGTCATAAGAAGGTGGTCTAAATCTCTTTGAAACTATTAAGGCGCAGTCTCTAGAAGAAGTGAGCGTCCTGTCTAAGGCCTTAGAAATTAGGTCAGTCTCAGAATTGGCCCATAATTGGTCCATAACCTTCGTAAGACCAAAGTACAACATTTTGAAACTTTTAGTCCGATATCGATTTTTCGACCAGGGTTACGGTAGTCTACTGTATTTTTACAAAATTGGTCAAAACAAGTAAATGTGGGGTTTTTCTGAAAATATGTGGCATGGATACTCCAAATATAACACTGAAATAACGAGTTTGTTGTGTAACTCGGTAACGGAGTCCGAAAACCTCGAAAAAGTGAAAATTCAAGTTTGAAATTGCAGTTTTTCGCTTTTTTCGATCTTTGACATAAAAGCGTCGCAAAAAGCATCTATATTAGAAAGATGTTTTTCGAATTTTTTTTCGAAATGGGGATTTTCTGATATCGTTTGCCGTGTATACACCGAATGTAACCTTGAAATAGTGAAAAGTTTGTATTCTTCCGCACAGGAACCAAAAACGTCAAAAAAGAGAAATTTTTGGTTTGAATTTTTTTTTTGGTTTTTCGTATTTTCGACCATTGCCATAAAATACGCCTATATATATATATATATATATATATATATATATATATATATATATATATATATATATATATATATATATATATATATATTAAATGTTTTTGGATATGGATGTAAAATACCAACCTATTTTGAGTGTTTTATATAAGGCTAGAGCATTTTTAACGATAAATAATTTTGACCTACCAAAAGTGAAATTTTTCTTGAGCAAACGAGAGAAATTCCTAGTTTCAAAGTCAATTTTTGTCATGATGGGGTTCAAATAATTCCAACATTGATGTAAATTTTCGATGCGGAAGAAAACGTAGAACTCAATTTTTTAAAGTCACATTTTGCGCATCTTTTAAGTGAAAAAATGCAAAAAAAACTGTATTTTCAAACCCAATTTTTCCAGGTTTTTTTAGGGCCGGTGCGGAAGTAAACAAACTTTTCACTATTTAAATGTTAGATTTGGTGTACCCACAACCAAAGATATCGGAAAAACACCACTTCGAAAGATTTCGACCAACTTTACAAAATTACAGTACGCTACCGTAACCCAGACCAAAAAAATCGATAAGGAGCTAAAACTTTCAAACATCATTGTCCTAAGAAGATTATATACCATATTTGATCCGTTTCCGCAACTTTGCACTTTTTCGAACTTTGAAACCTCTCGGTTCTTTCAGAGACTGTGTATTTTTTAATTCAAAATTCAGCGCATTTAAATTGTAACTTTACTTTTCGGGGTTTGTTTTCTATTTTTGCCTAAATCTATGCAGAAATTGTGACTTCTCATCATTTTGATCTCTATTGCGCAGACGTCACTTTTCAACCGGAAGAATCTGTGAAGTCACAAAATCAGCAAAAAAGAGCTGAGATATAATAGCTCCGAAGATTTTGTGATAGTCAGTCTAACATGAAAACCGTGTTCGTCTTCTTCCTCGCCATAGTTTCACTGGCTTCTGCTTGCCAAAACGAAAATCCTCCTAGTGAGTTTACTCATACGTCTCTTTGCCTCTTTATCTCTTCGCCTCTCTGTCTCACTGTCTCTCTGTCTCTCTGTCTCTTTGAATCTTCGCCTCTTCGCCTCTTTGCAATTTTGCCTCTTCGCCTCTCTGTCTTTCTGTCTCTATGTCACTCTGTCTCTCTGTTTCCCTGTCTCTCTGTCTCTCTGTCTCTTTGAATCTTCGCCTCTTTGCCTCTTCGCCTCTCTGTCTCTGTGTCTCTCTGTCTCTGTCTCTCTGTCTCTTTGAATCTGTGCCTCTTTGCCTCTTTGCATCTCTGTCTCTCTGTCTCTCTGTCTCTCTGTCTCTCTGTCTCTTTGTCTCTCTGTCTCTCTATCTCTCTGTCTCTCTGTCTCTCTGTCTCTCTATCTCTTTGTCTTTCTGTCTCTCTGTCTCTCTGTTTTTCTCTGTCTCTCTGTTTTTCTGTCTCTCTATCTCTCTGTCTCTCTGTCTCTCTATCTCTCCGTCTCTCTGTCTCTCTGTCTCTCTGTCCCTCTGTCTCTCTGTCTCTCTGTCTCTCTGTCTCTCTGTCTCTCTGTCTCTCTGTCTCTCTGTCTCTTTGTCTCTCTGTCTCTCTGTTTCTCTGTCTCTTCGTCTCTCTGTCTCTCTGTCTCTCTGTCTCTCCGTCTCTCTGTCTTTCTGTCTCTCTGTCTCTCTTTTTTTCTCTGTCTCTCTGTCTCTATGTTTTTCTGTCTCTCTGTCTCTCTTTTTTTTCTCTGTCTCTCTGTTTTTCTGTTTCTCTATCTCTCTGTCTCTCTGTTTCTCTGTCTCTCTGTCTCTCTGTCTCTCTGTCTCTCTGTCTCTTTGTCTCTCTGTCTCTCTGTCTCTCTGTCTTTCTGTCTTTCTGTCTCTCTGTCTCTCTGCCTCTCTGCCTCTATGTCTCTTTGTCTCTCTGTCTCTCTATCTCTCTGTCTCTCTGTCTCTCTGTCTCTCTGTCTTTCTGTCTCTCTGTCTCTCTGTCTCTCTGTCTCTCTGTCTCTCTGTCTCTCTGTCTCTCTGTCTCTCTGTCTCTCTGTCTCTTTGTCTCTCTGTCTCTCTGTTTCTCTGTCTCTCTGTTTTTCTCTGTCTCTCTGTCTCTCTGTTTTTCTGTCTCTCTATCTCTCTGTCTCTCTGTCTCTCTATCTCTCCGTCTCTCTGTCTCTCTGTCTCTCTGTCCCTCTGTCTCTCTGTCTCTCTGTCTCTCTGTCTCTCTGTCTCTCTGCCTCTCTGCCTCTATGTCTCTTTGTCTCTCTGTCTCTCTATCTCTCTGTCTCTCTGTCTCTCTGTCTCTCTGTCTTTCTGTCTCTCTGTCTCTCTGTCTCTCTGTCTCTCTGTCTCTTTGTCTTTCTGTCTCTCTGTCTCTCTTTTTTTCTCTGTCTCTCTGTCTCTATGTTTTTCTGTCTCTCTGTCTCTCTTTTTTTTCTCTGTCTCTCTGTTTTTCTGTTTCTCTATCTTTCTGTCTCTCTGTCTCTCTGTCTCTCTGTCTCTCTGTCTCTTTGTCTCTCTGACTCTTTGTTTCTCTGTCTCTTCGTCTCTCTGTCTCTCTGTCTCTCTGTCTCTCTGTCTCTCTGTCTCTCTGTCTCTCTGTCTCTCTGTCTCTCTATCTTTCTGTCTCTCTGTCTCTCTATCTCTCTGTCTCTCTGTCTCTCTGTCTCTCTGTCTCTCTTTTTTTTCTCTGTCTCTCTGTTTTTCTGTTTCTCTATCTCTCTGTCTCTCTGTCTCTCTGTCTCTCTGTCTCTCTGTCTCTTTGTCTCTCTGTCTCTCTATCTCTCTGTCTCTCTGTCTCTCTGTCTCTCTATCTCTTTGTCTTTCTGTCTCTCTGTCTCTCTGTTTTTCTCTGTCTCTCTGTCTCTTTGTCTCTCTGTCTCTCTATCTCTCTGTCTCTCTGTCTCTCTGTCTCTCTATCTCTTTGTCTTTCTGTCTCTCTGTCTCTCTGTTTTTCTCTGTCTCTCTGTTTTTCTGTCTCTCTATCTCTCTGTCTCTCTGTCTCTCTATCTCTCCGTCTCTCTGTCTCTCTGTCTCTCTGTCCCTCTGTCTCTCTGTCTCTCTGTCTCTCTGTCTCTCTGTCTCTCTGTCTCTCTGTCTCTCTGTCTCTTTGTCTCTCTGTCTCTCTGTTTCTCTGTCTCTTCGTCTCTCTGTCTCTCTGTCTCTCTGTCTCTCCGTCTCTCTGTCTTTCTGTCTCTCTGTCTCTCTTTTTTTCTCTGTCTCTCTGTCTCTATGTTTTTCTGTCTCTCTGTCTCTCTTTTTTTTCTCTGTCTCTCTGTTTTTCTGTTTCTCTATCTCTCTGTCTCTCTGTTTCTCTGTCTCTCTGTCTCTCTGTCTCTCTGTCTCTCTGTCTCTTTGTCTCTCTGTCTCTCTGTCTCTCTGTCTTTCTGTCTTTCTGTCTCTCTGTCTCTCTGCCTCTCTGCCTCTATGTCTCTTTGTCTCTCTGTCTCTCTATCTCTCTGTCTCTCTGTCTCTCTGTCTCTCTGTCTTTCTGTCTCTCTGTCTCTCTGTCTCTCTGTCTCTCTGTCTCTCTGTCTCTCTGTCTCTCTGTCTCTCTGTCTCTCTGTCTCTTTGTCTCTCTGTCTCTCTGTTTCTCTGTCTCTCTGTTTTTCTCTGTCTCTCTGTCTCTCTGTTTTTCTGTCTCTCTATCTCTCTGTCTCTCTGTCTCTCTATCTCTCCGTCTCTCTGTCTCTCTGTCTCTCTGTCCCTCTGTCTCTCTGTCTCTCTGTCTCTCTGTCTCTCTGTCTCTCTGCCTCTCTGCCTCTATGTCTCTTTGTCTCTCTGTCTCTCTATCTCTCTGTCTCTCTGTCTCTCTGTCTCTCTGTCTTTCTGTCTCTCTGTCTCTCTGTCTCTCTGTCTCTCTGTCTCTTTGTCTTTCTGTCTCTCTGTCTCTCTTTTTTTCTCTGTCTCTCTGTCTCTATGTTTTTCTGTCTCTCTGTCTCTCTTTTTTTTCTCTGTCTCTCTGTTTTTCTGTTTCTCTATCTTTCTGTCTCTCTGTCTCTCTGTCTCTCTGTCTCTCTGTCTCTTTGTCTCTCTGACTCTTTGTTTCTCTGTCTCTTCGTCTCTCTGTCTCTCTGTCTCTCTGTCTCTCTGTCTCTCTGTCTCTCTGTCTCTCTGTCTCTCTGTCTCTCTATCTTTCTGTCTCTCTGTCTCTCTATCTCTCTGTCTCTCTGTCTCTCTGTCTCTCTGTCTCTCTTTTTTTTCTCTGTCTCTCTGTTTTTCTGTTTCTCTATCTCTCTGTCTCTCTGTTTCTCTGTCTCTCTGTCTCTCTGTCTCTCTGTCTCTCTGTCTCTTTGTCTCTCTGTCTCTCTGTCTCTCTGTCTTTCTGTCTTTCTGTCTCTCTGTCTCTCTGTCTCTCTGTCTCTCTGTCTCTCTGTCTCTCTGTCTCTCTGTCTCTTTGTCTCTCTGTCTCTCTATCTCTCTGTCTCTCTGTCTCTCTGTCTCTCTATCTCTTTGTCTTTCTGTCTCTCTGTCTCTCTGTTTTTCTCTGTCTCTCTGTCTCTCTGTTTTTCTGTCTCTCTATCTCTCTGTCTCTCTGTCTCTCTATCTCTCTGTCTCTCTGTCTCTCTGTCCCTCTGTCTCTCTGTCTCTCTGTCTCTCTGTCTCTCTGTCTCTCTGTCTCTCTGTCTCTCTGTCTCTTTGTCTCTCTGTCTCTCTGTTTCTCTGTCTCTCTGTTTCTCTGTTTCTCTGTCTCTTCGTCTCTCTGTCTCTCTGTCTCTCTGTCTCTCCGTCTCTCTGTCTTTCTGTCTCTCTGTCTCTCTTTTTTTCTCTGTCTCTCTGTCTCTATGTTTTTCTGTCTCTCTGTCTCTCTTTTTTTTCTCTGTCTCTCTGTTTTTCTGTTTCTCTATCTCTCTGTCTCTCTATTTCTCTGTCTCTCTGTCTCTCTGTCTCTCTGTCTCTCTGTCTCTTTGTCTCTCTGTCTCTCTGTCTCTCTGTCTTTCTGTCTTTCTGTCTCTCTGTCTCTCTGCCTCTCTGCCTCTATGTCTCTTTGTCTCTCTGTCTCTCTATCTCTCTGTCTCTCTGTCTCTCTGTCTCTCTGTCTTTCTGTCTCTCTGTCTCTCTGTCTCTCTGTCTCTCTGTCTCTTTGTCTTTCTGTCTCTCTGTCTCTCTTTTTTTCTCTGTCTCTCTGTCTCTATGTTTTTCTGTCTCTCTGTCTCTCTTTTTTTTCTCTGTCTCTCTGTTTTTCTGTTTCTCTATCTTTCTGTCTCTCTGTCTCTCTGTCTCTCTGTCTCTCTGTCTCTTTGTCTCTCTGTCTCTTTGTTTCTCTGTCTCTTCGTCTCTCTGTCTCTCTGTCTCTCTGTCTCTCTGTCTCTCTGTCTCTCTGTCTCTCTGTCTCTCTGTCTCTCTATCTTTCTGTCTCTCTGTCTCTCTATCTCTCTGTCTCTCTGTCTCTCTGTCTCTCTGTCTCTCTTTTTTTTCTCTGTCTCTCTGTTTTTCTGTTTCTCTATCTCTCTGTCTCTCTGTTTCTCTGTCTCTCTGTCTCTCTGTCTCTCTGTCTCTCTGTCTCTTTGTCTCTCTGTCTCTCTGTCTCTCTGTCTTTCTGTCTTTCTGTCTCTCTGTCTCTCTGTCTCTCTGTCTCTCTGTCTCTCTGTCTCTCTGTCTCTTTGTCTCTCTGTCTCTCTATCTCTCTGTCTCTCTGTCTCTCTGTCTCTCTATCTCTTTGTCTTTCTGTCTCTCTGTCTCTCTGTTTTTCTCTGTCTCTCTGTCTCTCTGTTTTTCTGTCTCTCTATCTCTCTGTCTCTCTGTCTCTCTATCTCTCTGTCTCTCTGTCTCTCTGTCCCTCTGTCTCTCTGTCTCTCTGTCTCTTTGTCTCTCTGTCTCTCTGTCTCTCTGTCTCTCTGTCTCTTTGTCTCTCTGTCTCTCTGTTTCTCTGTCTCTCTGTCTCTCTGTTTCTCTGTCTCTTCGTCTCTCTGTCTCTCTGTCTCTCTGTCTCTCCGTCTCTCTGTCTTTCTGTCTCTCTGTCTCTCTTTTTTTCTCTGTCTCTCTGTCTCTATGTTTTTCTGTCTCTCTGTCTCTTTTTTTTCTCTGTCTCTCTGTTTTTCTGTTTCTCTATCTCTCTGTCTCTCTGTTTCTCTGTCTCTCTGTCTCTCTGTCTCTCTGTCTCTCTGTCTCTTTGTCTCTCTGTCTCTCTGTCTCTCTGTCTTTCTGTCTTTCTGTCTCTCTGTCTCTCTGCCTCTCTGCCTCTATGTCTCTTTGTCTCTCTGTCTCTCTATCTCTCTGTCTCTCTGTCTCTCTGTCTCTCTGTCTTTCTGTCTCTCTGTCTCTCTGTCTCTCTGTCTCTCTGTCTCTCTGTCTCTCTGTTTCTCTGTCTCTCTGTCTCTCTGTCTCTCTGTCTCTTTGTCTCTCTGTCTCTCTGTTTCTCTGTCTTTCTGTCTTTCTGTCTCTCTGTCTCTCTGTCTCTCTATCTCTTTGTCTTTCTGTCTCTCTGTCTCTCTGTTTTTCTCTGTCTCTCTGTCTCTCTGTCTCTCTGTCTTTCTGTTTCTCTGTCTCTCAGAAAGACTCACAGAAACAACGATAGAAAGAGAGAGGGTGTAAAAGGATAGACAGACAGACAGACAGTTTCAGTTTTATTCGAATGAGTTTTATAAAGGCAGATATAGGCAAAGATAGAAGTTTGACATTTTCTGTGAGGAGGCCTAGTAAAGTGTCAGAGAGCGCTCCAGTTGTTCCTCGAGGAGGCGTTCAGCCAGGAGGCGTTCAACCGGGAGGAGTTCAGCCAGGAGGCGTTCAGCCAGGAGGCGTTCAACCGGGAGGCGTTCAGCCAGGAGGCGTTCAGCCAGGAGGAGTTCAACCGGGAGGAGTTCAGCCAGGAGGCGTTCAGCCAGGAGGCGTTCAACCGGGAGGCGTTCAGCCAGGAGGCGTTCAGCCAGGAGGCGTTCAGCCAGGAGGCGTTCAGCCAGGAGGCGTTCAACCGGGAGGCGTTCAGCCAGGAGGCGTTCAGCCGGGAGGCGTTCAGCCAGGAGGAGTTCAGCCAGGAGGCGTTCAGCCAGGAGGAGTTCAACCGGGAGGAGTTCAGCCAGGAGGCGTTCAGCCAGGAGGAGTTCAACCGGGAGGAGTTCAGCCAGGAGGCGTTCAGCCGGGAGGCGTTCAGCCAGGAGGAGTTCAGCCAGGAGGCGTTCAGCCAGGAGGAGTTCAACCGGGAGGAGTTCAGCCAGGAGGCGTTCAGCCAGGAGGCGTTCAGCCGGGAGGCGTTCAGCCAGGAGGAGTTCAACCGGGAGGCGTTCAGCCAGGAGGCGTTCAGCCAGGAGGCGTTCAACCGGGAGGAGTTCAACCGGGAAGAGTTCAGCCAGGAGGCGTTCAACCGGGAGGAGTTCAGCCAGGAGGCGTTCAGCCAGGAGGCGTTCAACCGGGAGGCGTTCAGCCAGGAGGCGTTCAGCCGGGAGGCGTTCAGCCAGGAGGAGTTCAGCCAGGAGGCGTTCAGCCAGGAGGAGTTCAACCGGGAGGAGTTCAGCCAGGAGGCGTTCAGCCAGGAGGAGTTCAACCGGGAGGAGTTCAGCCAGGAGGCGTTCAGCCGGGAGGCGTTCAGCCAGGAGGAGTTCAGCCAGGAGGCGTTCAACCGGGAGGCGTTCAACCGGGAGGCGTTCAGCCAGGAGGCGTTCAGCCGGGAGGCGTTCAGCCAGGAGGAGTTCAACCGGGAGGAGTTCAGCCAGGAGGCGTTCAGCCGGGAGGCGTTCAACCGGGAGGAGTTCAGCCAGGAGGCGTTCAGCCGGGAGGCGTTCAACCGGGAGGCGTTCAACCGGGAGGCGTTCAGCCAGGAGGCGTTCAGCCGGGAGGCGTTCAGCCAGGAGGAGTTCAACCGGGAGGAGTTCAGCCAGGAGGCGTTCAGCCGGGAGGCGTTCAACCGGGAGGAGTTCAGCCAGGAGGCGTTCAACCGGGAGGCGTTCAACCGGGAGGCGTTCAGCCAGGAGGCGTTCAGCCAGGAGGCGTTCAGCCAGGAGGCGTTCAGCCAGGAGGCGTTCAGCCAGGAGGCGTTCAGCCAGGAGGCGTTCAACCGGGAGGCGTTCAACCGGGAGGCGTTCAGCCAGGAGGCGTTCAGCCGGGAGGCGTTCAGCCAGGAGGAGTTCAACCGGGAGGAGTTCAGCCAGGAGGCGTTCAGCCGGGAGGCGTTCAACCGGGAGGAGTTCAGCCAGGAGGCGTTCAGCCAGGAGGCGTTCAGCCAGGAGGCGTTCAGCCAGGAGGCGTTCAGCCAGGAGGCGTTCAACATATATATATATATATATATATATATATATATATATATATATATATATATATATATATATATATATATATATTAACCTTAACCTTAACCTTAACATTAACCTTAACCTTAACCTTAACCTTAACCTTAACCTTAACCTTAACCTTAACCTTAACCTTAACCTTAACCTTAACCTTAACCTTAACCTTAACCTTAACCATACCTTAAACTTAAACTTAACCTTAACCTTAACCTTAACCTTAACCTTAACTTTAACCTTAACCTTAACCATACCTTAACCCTAACCTCAAGTTTAACCTCCACTTTTTCTTGAACTTAACTTTAACCCAAACAAAAGTAACGTTTACCATAGCATTGTGTGATAAAACCGAAAACACAAAGATTTTATTAACTTTTAACGGTCATTAAGAACAACTGTTTTTCTTAACACTTTTCCTGGATCTGAACTATCCCTTCTTCGCAGCTATGCATCTTCACACTCGATTTCCTCCAGAATTTTAGAGGGAACAAGAAGAAGTTAGCTGCTTGACATAATAGCTTGTTCTGAAATAAAATAATTGTCAAAAAGTCCTTTCACTTACAGCTTTGTCTTTGTTTGAGTAGAAGTCTATATGAAAAATGTAGTACTGGAATATAGCGGAGATTTCAAGGAAAAGGATTGTTCCTGGAAAAATAATGTGCTATTTTTGCATTTTAAATTTACTTACCTGGGAGAATTCGATGAAAGTAATTCGGAGGTAAACCTTTAGCAGCAGCGTAGCCAAAATGGAGAAGGACGATTAAGACAAAGTGCTAAAAAGACACTTTTAATTTAACCTTAACCTTAACCTTAACCTTAACCTTAACCTTAACATTACCTTAACCTTAACCTTAACCTTAACCTTAACCTTAACCTTAACCTTAACCTTAACCTTAACCTTAACCTTAACCTTCACCTTAACCTTAACCTTAACCTTAACTTTAACCTTAACCTTAACCTTAACCTTAACCTTAACCTTAACCTTAACCTTAACCTTAACCTTAACCTTAACCTTAACCATACCTTAAACTTAAACTTAACCTTAACCTTAACCTTAACCTTAACCTTAACTTTAACCTTAACCTTAACCATACCTTAACCCTAACCTCAAGTTTAACCTCCACTTTTTCTTGAACTTAACTTTAACCCAAACAAAAGTAACGTTTACCATAGCATTGTGTGATAAAACCGAAAACACAAAGATTTTATTAACTTTTAACGGTCATTAAGAACAACTGTTTTTCTTAACACTTTTCCTGGATCTGAACTATCCCTTCTTCGCAGCTATGCATCTTCACACTCGATTTCCTCCAGAATTTTAGAGGGAACAAGAAGAAGTTAGCTGCTTGACATAATAGCTTGTTCTGAAATAAAATAATTGTCAAAAAGTCCTTTCACTTACAGCTTTGTCTTTGTTTGAGTAGAAGTCTATATGAAAAATGTAGTACTGGAATATAGCGGAGATTTCAAGGAAAAGGATTGTTCCTGGAAAAATAATGTGCTATTTTTGCATTTTAAATTTACTTACCTGGGAGAATTCGATGAAAGTAATTCGGAGGTAAACCTTTAGCAGCAGCGTAGCCAAAATGGAGAAGGACGATTAAGACAAAGTGCTAAAAAGACACTTTTAATTTAACCTTAACCTTAACCTTAACCTTAACCTTAACCTTAACATTACCTTAACCTTAACCTTAACCTTAACCTTAACCTTAACCTTAACCTTAACCTTAACCTTAACCTTAACCTTAACCTTCACCTTAACCTTAACCTTAACCTTAACTTTAACCTTAACCTTAACCTTAACCTTAACCTTAACATTACCTTAACCTTAACCTTAACCTTAACCTTAACCTTAACTTTAACCTTAACCTTAACCTTAACCTTAACCTTAACCTTAACCTTAACCTTAACCTTAACCTTAACCTCAACCTTAACCAATCTTAACGATACCTTAAGCTTAACCTTAGCCTAAACCTTAACGTAAACTTTTTGACGTACCAGTTTAACATGCGGAATTCCGAATCTTTTCCAAACTTCTTCATTAGTGCCCTTAAAAATTAACAGTTAAGTTCTCAAGGTTACAGCTTACCCTAGAAGTACACAGAATACAAGTGTGATAGATGGTAGCAATATTGATAATACCGCAGCTAACAAGAAGTCTAGCGTTAGGATAGTTTGAAGCTAACGCCATTAGCTTAAAAAATCCTTAATTTGGTTTTCAAAACAAAGTCTTACACAGAAAAATAAAGTAGCGAAGAATATAACAATCCGACTAAAGATCCTGTGAAATAGCCTAAAAACAACAGTTGCGTAAGAAAAACTTGGAAACTTACGGTGAAAATTTGCTTTTAAAAAGGGCAAGTGCGTTACAAAAGCCTTTATGCTGAAAATGGCATATAAAATTGAAAAATAGGTCACTTACAGTGTGGGTATCGAGGATTTCAGTGAAGAAAAGTAGGTATTTGAATAGGAGCGATAGAAAGCTGGTGACGATTGAAACTGGAAATGAATAATTTATAAATTATCGTAATACTCTGTGAAAATGACAAAAATTTTAGATTTTTCGATGTGCTACGAATAATTCCCTTCTGTCTTTTTTCCGCGCAAAAAGCAGTATCAGCTGCTCTTGGCGGGTTAATTCGCGCCCTCCCATCGCTTTTTTCCTCGCTTGCCGCAAATAGCGCCATTTTTTACCTACACCAATCGTTGCGGGGCCATATTCATGAAATACTTGAAGTCGCTTAACGCACTATTGTTCGTTTGTCACCTAATCTTTTGCAAAAGGTGGAAACTTGAAAAAGAAAAGCTCGGCCGCACCCAACGGCCGAAGGTCGGCTGAACCCAAAGAGTCAGCCGAAGGTCGCCGAACCCAAAAGACAGATACCTGCTTTGCGTGGCTTTTCTACAATTCTCTAATAAATTCTGGTTTTTCAACATTTCAATAATAATATGGAGAAATTAAGACGCCGTCTCCGGCAAACTCGAGCAGGCTACTTAGGAAAAAGTTCATAGTCTCAGATTGACTCCAAACTGGTCCATAATCTTCTTAAGGCCAATAAACAACAGTTTGAAACTTTTAGACAGATATCGATTTTTCGACCTAGGTTACGGTAGGTCTTTTTACAAAATTGGTCGAAAAACATAATTGTAAAAAAAATTAAAGCTTATTTCATGACACTTCAAAATTATTGTGTACTTCGCCAACGGATTTCGATAACCTCGAAAACGTGAAAATTTACGTTTCAAATTGCAGTTTTCGCAATTTTCGACTTTTGACATAAAAGCGTCGCAGAAGGCCTTAAAAAAAGATGCGCAAACTTTTTTTTGCGTTTATCGCAAAATCAAAGTCCAAAAAACTCCGCGACCATCCTAAACGAAAATCGACGTTGAATCTGAACTTTTCAATTCTATTTAATCCAAGAAAAAATTCAGTTTTGGGAGGTCAGAATAATTTTTTCTCGATTAAACGGATGCATTGCTTTTGGCGTATAATAAAAAGTAAAATAAAGTTATTTGAACTTGTTTGGAACAAATTTGGGAATAACTCCCAAACCAGACCCCCTGTAGAGAACGGACTTTCACGTGCCGAAACCCGGGAGCGTTCTCGGGTTTCGGCACGTGAAAGTGAGTGAAACTCCGTTCCATAAAATAGGATATTTTCTATGTAGCTGTAGGGCACACTTAGGAGTATTACTGAAAGTCTTAAAGTTTTGTACATAAACCTTTTTCCCATACCTGGAAGTACAAAAGTAAAGTAATGTTGAGGTAGAATTTCGAACAAGGCAAAAAGAGCATGAAGAGATATCACAAGCAACAAATGCTAAAATTGGAAAACAACCTCGCATCTCACACACTCACACACTCACACACTCACACACTCACACACTCACACACTCACACACTCACACACTCACACACTCACACACTCACACACTCACACACTCACACACTCACACACTCACACACTCACACACTCACACACTCACACACTCACACACTCACACACTCACACACTCACACACTCACACACTCACACACTCACACACTCACACACTCACACACTCACACACTCACACACTCACACACTCACACACTCACACACTCACACACTCACACACTCACACACTCACACACTCACACACTCACACACTCACACACTCACACACTCACACACTCACACACTCACACACTCACACACTCACACACTCACACACTCACACACTCACACACTCACACACTCACACACTCACACACTCACACACTCACACACTCACACACTCACACACTCACACACTCACACACTCACACACTCACACACTCACACACTCACACACTCACACACTCACACACTCACACACTCACACACTCACACACTCACTAACCCATTGAATCAATCCAGCTCCTCTTCGCTCCCATTCCGCAATTGGAGATTTCTAGAATTCACTAATAAACCTCCCATAATTCTCCTTCTCACCTTAGAGACCTTCATTCCATATGCCATTAGTGCAGTGTAAAAACTGAATACGGTGCTGTACATTAAAAGAATATGGCCATTGTGCAGGAAGTCGATTGTTCTGCGGAAATCTGTGTCGTTCTTTGACAGAATCGAAGGATCAGAGGAGTTGGAGCTCCTCCGATCTTCGAGAAGAGATTGGGTGATTCCATACCAACACCCGATCTTCAAAGAAAATTGGAACAAAAACATGAAAACCCTTACCATCCACAGGAAGCCAAAACCAAATACTGCCACACTGCAGAAGAGGCGTCGCTTTCTGAAAACAAACTATTTCAAATGAAAGTGCATATCTTGAACCTGTGAAAATGTTTCGCAAGCGCGGCGTTTTCGCGTTCCTGAAGTTCAACAAAATCTCCGTGAAGTCTCCTCACTTCTTCCTCAAGTATTCCAATAGTCCTAAAAATAACATATCACCTCATCACACCCACCTCAACTCACCCTTTTAACTTTTTAACGTGTAGTCTTAGGAAATCCAATTCAGCTTGCTGCGAATTACTGTCTCTCGGGATACTGTACTTTTTGATTTTCATTCCTGAAAAAGTCTAAATTGTATATATTTCATTGTTTATAGTGATTTTACAGAAAGTAGAAGAAAAAACGCATGCAATGAGCAAGAAGCGTAGCTAGCGTGAAATTGATTCTTCGGTGTAAAGTTGTGACGCTCGTATGACTCAGCTGAGTTTACAACAACAATTGGCACGCGAGGTTGCAAATGACGTAGTGTACATGAGGGCATAAACACTTACCCACAAGCACATTTACATACCCACACAAGCAAACTTCCATATACACACACCTACATATACACCCACATGCACACACACACGTGCATACACACTCGTACTTAAACACATTCACACACGCTCACTTACACGCTCTCTCCCACACACAACGCACACATACACGTGCACACACTCATAAATACACACATACACACACTCACACACTTACACGCACACACACTCACACACTTACACGCACACACACTCACACACTTACACGCACACACACTCACACACTTACACGCACACACACTCACACACGCACACGCACGCGCACACGCACACGCACACGCACACGCACACGCACACGCACACGCACACGCACACGCACACGCACACGCACACGCACACGCACACGCACACGCACACGCACACGCACACGCACACGCACACGCACACGCACACGCACACGCACACGCACACGCACTCAAACATACACACATGCACATACAAATACACGGGAGTCAATTGCGCGGCAGATTGCGCTTTTCAGAGGGTGCAGATGCAGTCACTAAAAGCGCTGTTTAAGAAATGATAATTGTAGAATTTTGAGAAAGGTTAATGTGCGATAGCGCTTTCTCACACCCTTTTTTCGCATTTTCCTCCTTATATTTCACTCCCACTCCCCATAACTCAGCTCATCCTCACTCCCTCGTGTGTCATTATCACACACAGTCACACGCACATACTCACACAATTTTCAATAACTTTGTCGCCGCTACCCCTGGTGTACTGTAGAAGTTTCCTCTTCAGGGACTCTCTAGATATCTGTGCTCGCCCTACCCCCATTTCAGAGGACGCCACGCGGTTGAGGCTGCAGCTAGAAAATGTGCAGTCGTTGGTTCCCTCAGCAGACAGAGAGTGAGCGGTGATCTGAGGCTCTGGTTGGATACACTCGATATAACAGTAGATTGTGGGATATATATTTATCGCACATACAGCAACAATGAAGAGGCCGATGGGCCACACACAATAGATCGGCAGGGCGGGTGAGATCGGCTGCGTCGGCTGACGGTCGGTGAGTAACGACGAGTGAGCAGACAGCAGCACCAAGCCCTCCATACCGAATCGTGCAGGTGACGGCGTGACCTGGAAAGAGACTCATTAGTCCAATACTCGAGGGAGTGCAACTCTAGGTTGAATGTGGACTACGCACCTAAGGGTTGTGAGCGCTCGTGGCGCAGTCTCGCAGGGGGAGTTCCTAGTGGGAAAACGACCCTAATGGTGGATCTGACGGGAGTGCTAACAGCCGGTGCCCATGGACCTTCTAGGTCTTTGGCGTGCCGGTGTGGTAGTACGCTATAGCGCAAATGTAGGAGGACGCTCATGGGCGTGATGTGAAGGACGCTCATGGGCGTAGGTTAGGTTGACGCTCGTGGCGCATGCCAATTTGCCCAAGCCGACGCTCGCTGGCGCGGAGCGTGGCTGGGGAGCGACCGATCGCCGTTCGTGCGGCGGGGTCGACTGGCAAAAGCGGCGGCGGCGGCGGCTACGTCAGTTATGGGCGTGGCCTATCGATCGCGGCTGCCTGGCACTGCGCCAGCACTGAGTACCGTAATCTCGGGCAATTGCAGACTGTGGAAGCATCCCGTGGCCGATTGGGGCCCATATCGGTGACAAACTTTACTAAATATCCACAATACTAATCGTAATCATCGGGAATGTTGAGGAATGTTCCAATGGTCGGGAAGTGAACTGCACTGAATCCATCGGTTCCTCCAACTCCTGCAGCAGGAACGGCCCAATGCGCTCCCCAAGCCAGCTGAACTCAACTTTTGTAAGCAATTTCGGGAGACCTTACCTGTCCATTGAGCCAGTCAACATTAACGGACTTCGGAGCATAGTACCATTTGTTTGCGTGGTCTCGATTGTGAGGATCATCGGGGTTAGGCTCCCATAGACCGGGCTTCGTGAAAGGGGAGCGACTGCGAGGGCGATGGAGGATTCCTGATGAATCAGTGAAGGCTCCGTATTGACTGACTGCGTTTGAAAACACACTGTCGTCTGGGACAACAGGGACGTTGTCTCTGAAAGACTTTTGCTATGTCGCTATGATTTTTATTCTTTTTTCGCTATCGAACCTTTCTGAAAATTTCGCATGCTGAAGGCCCAAACATGTTTTCCAGGCCCGCAGTTGGCGCTGTATATTACATACGACTATCGTTGCGGGACCATGTATCCAAACTCCTTTAAGCTGTTGACTGATTTTCCGTTGAACACCGCCTAGTACACCGTGAATTATGTAGGCAGACGAAAGTACTACGCAAAAATGGCCCATGTTGACCTTATCTGTCCGAAATAAGCTCTAGTGACCTATACTTGTCAATTAATTAACGTGATGTTACCTTAAAGGGATTGTCAGGGACCTTTTTATGCTACAGTACCCCCACGGTAATAAAAACCAACACGGCACTAGCTGCGATTACGATTGCCCGCGACTACTACTTTGGGATTTGTTGAATTGATTTGGCTGCGAGGATCAAACCGCTCGCTGAGAGACGCAGACTGAACGAGAAACGCCACTGAGAGCCTTATTAAACAGCCCACTCGGCTGCCAGCTATATTTTTATGCATTTTCATATATTTTACGGCAGTTATTTAGCGTGTAATTATTTTAAATAGTGTAAAAACCGAAAAACGATTAAAATACACTTTTTAGATCAAAAATTAAAACCGGGTTTGAAATTCCGCAAATAAATTTTTGGCAAAGTGCCAGCTTGCCGATTTGCGCACACTTTTCTGTAAACACCGCGACGTCGCCTCCGCGCATGGCCATTGGCTGAAAGCCGTTGGAACAAAATTTTTCACTTATTCATCATTGAAATACTTTTTTATCGGATACGTGCATAAAAATGGGTATGGAATCCTGAAATAATAAATTATGAATAATCAAATAGAATAAACTTGCAAAAGGCCCCTGACGGTTACTTTAAAGATACAGTCACGGGTTTTACAACACTGGCTAAATTTAGAGAGAAAAATTAGCTGATCATGAAAATCTATATGACTTTGGGTCGCAAATTTTGTGTTTTCGAGAAAATCCAGTTCAAAGTCGCCAAAAACGGGTCTCCGTCTGCAGATTTGTAGACGGCCAGTACGTCCTGCTTGTCCGACATTTACAAGGCATGCTAATGAGCCGAATTTCATTCTTATTGGATGATATAGCTCTGGAAAAGAGGAGGGTGCGAGACAATTTAGCATGTTTGATTAGCATAATTTCCGACTGTATACGATCGAAAATGAAATGAAAAGCCCCCTTATTGGCCCTTTAAAGTATTATCATTACACCAGAATGGTACGCGCGCCTACAACGCGAACCCTCCTGTCTTGTGGTCTGCGACCGTTCAATTAGATGGCCTACGCCGGAACGAAACGCGGCCTTCGACCGCTCAGTTTGGCGGACTACGGCCGCAATGACACGCAGCCTTTGGCGCAAACATTCGCAGTAACCGCATTTCAAGGTACTAGTATGATTGGTTATTTACCTGGCTTTAGGTTTTAGGATATTTAACGATGAACCATTTTGGAGCTTAAAATTCGATGATCACTTTGTCTTACAAGCGACCTAAATGTTGCGCAACTAATGAACAACCTAAAGTGGCACTTCTATGACCTGACCCTAACCTTAACTTTCGCTTTGCATGAACCTTACCGTTAGCGTAAATCTTATCTTAACTTTAGCGTTAACTATAACCCTAGCAGCAACCTCGTCCTTAACAGTAACCGTAATCTTTATCGTTAACCTCTGAAAACGCAACAAACCAAGGCTTGTTGCACCGCTTTGAGCCTTAACAGTGACCTAAATGCTTTGTATCTTTTGCTTCTAACTGTTACCTTAGTGACCTAAATGCTTTGTGTGACCTTAACCTTAACATTAGCCTTAATCTTGATGTTTACCCTATCTTTCACCTCAACCTTAACCAAACCTTAACTGGAACAGTGACCTGAGCCTAACAGTAAAAAACTGCCCCTATTGCATCGCTTTTGATCTTAAAAACAATCACTAATATTTATGTGCTAATGACCTTACCGAGCACCTTAGTGACCTAAAATTTGCAGTTTATTTAACAGAATTACCTCGCTTTGCCATCTTTTGGAATCGCAGGCACGGCGGAGTCCTTCTTCCGTTTGGGACCAAATAAACCGACACTGAAATCGATTTCTGAAGTTTTTCAACTTGAAAACAAACTTTGGTATAAGTTCTCGAATTTCTGGTGAGAGGTTCCTGAGACCGGGAAGTTTGTGGAGATGAGTGGCTTCGGTAGATTTTGGTTTGGGGAATTCCTCTTTGGTCTCGGTCTCGTTTGCGGATTCCCATAGAACTTCGTCTCTGGAATGAGGATACTCTCTCAACTAAATAAATGGTTAGTTCAACTCTCTCTCTCTCTCTCTCTCTCTCTATCCCTCTCTTTAAACCCACTTTCTCCTCTGATTTCCAACTCCTGGCTGTCTAACGTTAACAGGAATTTTCTCTCCTGAAGGTGATATGACACTGAACGGTTGCGTGTTGATAGGTCCTTCTGAAACACACATTTATCTATTTTGGGCCTTAACCAAGTGCTTAAGGTAAAGGTTCTTAACTCACCGATCTTTTTGCCCTTCTCCGCTTTGGAGTAGACGAACTGTGAAGCGTAGTGGTACCTTTCATATTTGGGACATCCGTTGTACCACAATCTGAAACAATTAAAATGGGTCCTTAAACCATAAAAAAAGGTTTAAGGTTTAATTGGTTTTAGGGTTTAACCTTAAGGGGGTTTTAGGGTTTAACCTTAACCTTAACCTTAACCTTAACCTTAACCTTAACCTTAACCTTAACCTTAACCTTAACCTTAACCTTAACCTTAACCTTAACCTTAACCTTAACCTTAACCTTAACCTTAACTTTACCTGCAAGTATTTAGAAACAGTGGAAGTGGTGGAGGATTACAGAACTTCTGAACGTAGGGGTACAAATAGTCGCATTTGCAGTCAGCCGTGCAGTGGGGGAAAATTTTGGGGTCACAATCAGGAGTACAGGCTCTCTTCTTCCTCTTCTTCAATCCCTTTCGACCCTTCTTCTTCCCCTTTTTCTTCTTTCCCTCCTGAACCGAAAAAGTTAGAAAAAAGAAATGACAAGTTACCGGATGGTCGAAATCGGGAAATCCTTCACCATCGGATTCGAAGGGGTTCGCAGGGCGGGGAGTTGTTCTAAAAAGATTGGAAATTAGAAAAAATCGAAATTGCTTGACAGCCTTTTAATTGGCCCAAAATTGATTTCTAGCCTTCCTAGGGCTCGTTTCTATAGGGACTCTTACTATTGGATTTTCTCTCTCTCTCTCTCTCTCTCTCTCTCTCGCAAAATTTCACTTTTTGACGTTTTTTGGGGATAGTTTTTGACCAAATTTGAGGCGAATCCGAAAGTATGACCTAATTTCTAAGGTATCGGTCTCCAGTTTCAATCGCTTTTTGAGGTCCCAGAGGATAAAAACGACATTTTAAAGGTCAAACCGGATAAATCAATAAATGGTTTCGGCTACACAAAAGAAAACTGCTCTTCTAGGTGCTTTATATTCAATTACATCCCCAACTCACGTTGTAGGTTGAAGACAGGTGCTCTTGTAGGATGGACAGAACTGGCTGATGATCTTCGGGTCACTGCCTTGTCCTTTGCAGTGGTACTCATAATGCACTGTGAATTTTTCACAGTAGTCTCTTCTGTTTCCCTTGAACGAGTAGATACCACTTCCACCTTCGCGGCCAGAGCTCTGAAATTTGGAGGTAAATTGGAGTGGCTGGGTAGATAAAGCGCCGCCGCGCTATTGCCTGAGTCGCATCCGTGATGTAATGGTTTGCATTAACGCCTATTGCGCGCGCGTCCCAGGTTCGATCCCCGCCGCGGCGAATATTTTTGCGATTTTGATTCTAACTATTTTAAAGCTACTCTAAACGCCTGAAACTGTATAGCTTTTTGTGACAAACCTTTTCTCCCAGAAACGAGCCAGACTCCTTAAAACTGAAAGCAAAGGTTACCCCCACAAGGAGAATCACATAAAACATGCTGAAAGGGATAGAGGGAGGTTAGAGAAATAGAGAAAAAGGACGGAGACAACCGGCACCTCTTTAAAGTCTCTACTCCGGTAGGAAAAAGTGTTTATTTGACAGAAAATGACATTTGGGGACCTACGATCCAACTTTATCCGGACAATTTTTTCTGTAAGAGCCGCAAAATTTCTTATTTGTGTCGTCAGTGTCCCCAACACAGTAGAAGTTGTAGTTTTCCGAGTACTTTTCACAGTATTCCAACACGCGGCTGCTCTGAAAGCAAAAATCAAAGGATATTAGCAGTGGAGCGCACTTACCGGCTCGGAGCCGGCGCCCTCCGTTTCTTCCTTCTCTTCCACGAATCCTTCGGCTTTCGCACCGCTGAAAGCCATTTTTTCACTTTATGGGCGTGAAATTGTAAGGTCTTACAGATTTTTACAGTTTTCCTTGAAAGAGTCGCAAAATTCGGTGATTGTTTTGTTCGGGGAGGCGCAGAGAGACTCGAATTGGGATTGGAACTGTTTACAGTACTCCTCCGTTTTGCCTAAATGGGTTTGTGAGGTAAACGACTCTCTCTCTCTCTCTCTCTCTCTCTCTCTCTCTCTCTCTCTCTCTCTCTCTCTCTCTCTCACTGTCTCTCAAATTCTAAACCGCTTGATTCAAAATTTTTCTCCCAAACATTTAAATTTTCCTAATGTTTACACAAACACTTTCTAAAGTCCACCCTTCTTAAGCCATTCTTAAGGTCCCTTAACCTTAAAGTTTGGGATTTGTTGAATTGATTTGGCTGCGAGGATCAAACCTCTCGCTGAGAGACGCAGACTGAACGAGAAACGCCACTGAGAGCCTTTTTAAACAGCCCACTCGGCTGCCAGCTATATTTTTATGCATTTTCATATATTTTACGGCAGTTATTTAGCGTGTAATTATTTTAAATAGTGTAAAAACCGAAAAACGATTAAAATACACTTTTTAGAGCTAAAATTAAAACCGGGTTTAAAATTCCGCAAAGAAAATATTGGCAAAGTGCCAGCTTGCCGATTTGCGCACACTTTTCTGTAAACACCGCGACGTCGCCTCTGCGCATGGCCGTTGGAACAAAATTTTTCACTTATTCATCATTGAAATACTTTTTTATCGGAAACGTGCATAAAAAATGGTTATGGAATCCTGAAATAATAAATTATAAATAATCAAATAAAATAAACTTGCAAAAGGCCCCCTTACGGTCCCTTTAACCTTAATGTCTCATTTCTAAGGATACAAAATCAAAGCACCTAAACTTTTCATTTTTTTTAATTGTTTTTCGTGATTTTTCTCACATTTCTTAACTTTATCGTAAGCATGTAGAAGCGAGAACGATACAAACATAATTTGAGGGTTTAAAAAAGAAAGTTATTGACTTTTTAGCCAAACTGCATTTGGCTAAAAAAAATTTAAATTCAAGTTATTGCCGGCTCTCAAAGTCGGTAAATCGGGCCGCGGCGCACACGCTGCGTTTGAAAAATTGGTTCTCAAAAAGTAGTTCTCTGATTTCCTCTTGTAAAAATTTACAAGATGTAAAAATTTATAAGGAATCGATTGAACAAGGTAAATTTTGCTGTTTTTCTGAAGAAACGGCCATGTAACTTTTTGAATGACCGTAAACCGTGGTAGGTCGCAATTCAAAAAATGTTATTTGGATCATAAGGATTCAGAAAAAGTACATATGTCAAAGGTTCGAGTGCGATTCAGCGAAATTCAAATTTTAGGTAACCCAAATTAGCCAGGGGCAACGAAAAATCGATAATTTGTTAACACCTACTCTTAACTTTTCAGAAATCAAAAAACGCAACACTACTGTTGCAAAAGCAAAAATAGGCAATCGCTCACCCGCCGAAAAAGCGGATATTTTTCTGCATCTCTCTCTCTCTCTCTCTCTCTCGCTCACCGCTGCTTCGCGTCGCCACCTTTTTCGGATCCACGTAAAACGTCTTCTCCAGCGTTGGAGGTTCAGGAAATTCTCTGATTCAACATTGTCTCAATGTCTCTTTCTCGGCCACTCACTCTTCCACCTGAATTCCCCCTCCCTTACAGGCCTTCTTGTAGGCAAAGCAGAACTGAGGCAGCACTCCCTCCAACTCCTCTCCTTTTGACTCAGCACAGTAACTTTTGTAGTTGTGCTCGTACTTTGAACAGTACTCCTTCACATCGGTGTGGATTCGACGCGTGTTTTCAAGTTCTCCGTCTTCATCGTCAACATCCTAGGAATATGAGGTTAAAATCCAGGTTAGTGTCTCTATAAAGGCCGCGAAGCGGCTTGAGGCGGCCGAAGGTAGCTTTTTTAAAGGGATTGTCAGGGGCCTTTTTATGCTATAGTACCCCACGGTAATAAAAACCAACGTGGCACTACCTGCGATTACGATTGCCCGCGACTACTACTTTGGGATTTGTTGAATTGATTTGGCTGCGAGGATCAAACCGCTCGCTGAGAGACGCAGACTGAACGAGAAACGCCACTGAGAGCCTTATTAAACAGCCCACTCGGCTGCCAGCTATATTTTTATGCATTTTCATATATTTTACGGCAGTTATTTAGCGTGTAATTATTTTAAATAGTGTAAAAACCGAAAAACGATTAAAATACACTTTTTAGAGCAAAAATTAAAACCGGGTTTGAAATTCCGCAAAGAAAATTTTGGCAAAGTGCCAGCTTGCCGATTTGCGCACACTTTTCTGTAAACACCGCGACGTCGCCTCTGCGCATGGCCGTTGGCTGAAAGCCGTTGGAACAAAATTTTTCACTTATTCATCGTTAAAATACTTTTTTATCGGATGCGTGCATAACAAATGGGTATGGAATCCTGAAATAATAAATTATGAATAATCAAATAGAATAAACTTGCAAAAGGCCCCTGACGGTCCCTTTAACGTTATCTCTGGTCAACTCGATCCGTCTTAGTAAAAAGTTGATAGCACTAGAATTGGCTCAAAATTGGTCTATAACATTCCTATGGGCCATATTCACCATTTCAAAACTTTTAGGTCAAAATCGATTTTTGACCTGGGTTACGGTAGGGTACTGTAATTTTGTAAAAATGGTCGAAATCTTTGGAAATGGTGTTTTTCTAATAGATTCAGTCGTGAATACCCTAAAACTAAAACTTAAATAGTGAAATTTTTTCAAAGACCCAGAAAACCTAAAAAAAAAAAATGGAAAAATTCGTTTGAAATTGGAGTTTTTCGCATTTTTAAAGAAGCCTTTACACTACAAAGATGCGCAAACTTTTTCATCAGTTTGAAAAAAAAAGTCTGAAAAAACTCCGTGAGTTTTCCAAAAAAAAAAAATTTTTTTAAATTTAACTGAAATTTTCCATTGTTTTAATCAGGAAAATTCACTCAAACTAGAAGAAAATGTTTATGGAGCAGTATAAAAAACTATTAATATGTAATTTGTGAATTTCGGGACCAATATTAAAACAAAAACAAAATTGACCTACCAAAAGTGCAGATTTTCCTGACCAAATCGACGAAAAATTTTAGTTTAAATATTTCAAAAACAATTTTACTTTTTACATTTACATTTTTTACACTTTTACATTTATTTTACAATTTCGACGTTGCAAAAATATGAGTAAAAAATGGGAAATTTGCCTATTAAGTTGGCATTTTCAGCCCTTACATGACAAAGGTCGAAAAATGCGGAAAACTGCAATTCCAAACGCATTTTTCCACTTTTTTAAAGGTTTTCTGAGCCATTTGCGAAAGTAACAAACATTTCACTATTTTACAGTTAGATTCAGTGTACCCACGTTTAAAGCTATTGGAAAAACACCACTTCGACAAAATTTGACCACGTTCACAAAATTACAGTACCCTACCGTAACCCAGGTCAAAAAATCGATTTTGACCTGAAAGTTTCAAAATGGTCTATACGGCCCATAATAAGGTTAAAGACCAATTTTGAACCAATTCTAGTCCCATCAACTTTTTCCTACGAGCTGCTCGATAACAGATAGAATTTCTTAAAGGTCTAATTACGTCTTTGAAGCCAGCTAGCAAGAACAGCATTTCCTTGGTAGCCTGGTCTTGAGGGGAAATGGTTGAGGTGGTTCCAGGTTTCCCAAAAACGTGGGAGTCACAGAAGGCGAGAGAGGGCTGACGGATGCAGGCTTCATAGACGAGGTCTCGGCTGACAGCTGAAAAGAGTCTCTCTGTCTCTGTCTCTGTCTCTCTCTGTCTCTATGTCTCTCTGTCTGTCTCTCTGTCTCTCTGTCTCTCTGTCTCTCTGTCTCTCTGTCTCTCTGTCTGTCTATCTCTCTGTCTCTCTGTCTCTCTCTCTCTCTCTCTCTCTCTCTCTCTCTCTCTCTGTCTAATCACCCGCAATGGCTGGAAGTAGTAAGAGGAGAGAAGGCCGCGGGGAGACCATCGCAGACACTGTCCGCCGGCCGCGCAGACACTCTCCCTCTCCTCCCACAAGATTAATGACAGCCGTGTTTTTGTTATGGACAACCGGTAAAGTCGGAATATTTATTGCGATATGTACAGACACGGCCGGATGTTCTAAGACTAGTCGTAGTCATCAGGGATGTTGAGGAAAGTTCCAACTGTGGGGAAGTGGAGGGCTGAAAAACCGTCGGTTCCTCCCACTCCAGCTGCGGGGACGGCCCAATGAGCACCCCAGGTCATCTGAAAAGGAGAATTAGAGAGAGAGAAAGAGAGAGAGAGAGAGAGAAAGAAAGAAAGAGAGAGAGAGAGAGAGAGAGAGAGAGAGAGATGAGTGTGAGTGTGAGTGTGAGTGTGAGTGTGAGTGTGAGAAAATAAGAGAGAGAGAGAGAGAGAGAGAGGCAAAGAGGGATAACTCACCTGTCCATTCAGCCAATCGACTCCCACAGACCGAGGATGGTAATAATACTTATTTGCGTGGTCTCTGTTATGAGGATCGTCCGGGTTAGCCTCCCACAGTCCTGTAAACATATTTAAATGTTGCTCGCAGTTTTTTTTCACCTGGCTTTGTGAAAGGACTCCTACTCCTAGGCCGATGCAGAATTCCTCGACTGTCGGTTAAACTGTCGAATCTCTGAAAATTCAATTTATTTTTGGCAAAAACGGCCTCTTTTTGAATTTTTCCTTGTTCTTAGATCACATGACCTTGAATAGAACGTGGTTCCGCGAAATGCATTCATTTTGAAAACGGGTTCCAATGGTATTTTTAGAAACATTCCGGAAACAGGTAGTGTGGGAAAAAATAACGCGAAAGAAAGAATTTATAGCGCTTTGGATGCTTACAAACATTGTAATCGGCAAAAATCTGATGTTTTGTGAAAAAAAGTGTCAAAATTAAAGGGGCCATCAGGGGGTTTTCCCTGCCCTAAATAAATTTCAACGATTTGCTTCATTGAAATCCGACGGGCGGCGCGCAGCGAATGACTACCCTTCCGGGAGGCGTCGCATTGGTTTGGGAGGAGTGCGCGAGTCTCTCGCTGCGAGACGCAGACGACGACAGAACCATGCAGATCCAAATATTAAAATAACATTTTTTTTTTTAAAATTTCATCCCTTATAATACAACGCTACCGTGTTTGTGTGTGTGTGTGTTTGTGTGTGTGTGTGTGTGTGTGTGTGTGTGTGTGTGTGTGTGTGTGTGTGTGTGTGTGTGTGTGTGTGTGTGTAGTGGATCAGCGGAAGTTCACGCGTTTATTTCCCCCCGAGGGGAGGGTGAGTACGGCCGTAGGCCGAGCTTCACGTGGTTCACGCAGGTTTCACGGCCGAAGGCCGAGTAATGAGTGGCCGTAGGCCATGTATCTTTGCGGCCGTAGGCCGCCTAACTGAGCGGCCGCAGGCCGCGACCCAGGAGGGTGCGTGCCGTTGGCACGCGTACCCTCCTGGTAAAATATATATTAAAAAAAGACAGCGAATAGGAGTCGATTTGAAAATTGGCCAAGAGCCAGGTCTGCTAAACAACGGACAATTGTATTTTGGACTTGGGAAAAAAACGTTCGCTGGAGCCCGTTGGGATAAAATATTTTAGGTGGTTTTAAGGACTTTTTAATTTTTTTACAGTTTTTCCGGCAATTTTAGACGACATTTTAACTTTCAAGCGGATTTTTAAGAACAATGATCGATTTCTGATTTCATGAACTTATTCGAAGCAGAATTCAAAGTTAAATCAAAAACTTCGAAAAGTTTGCTTCTGGGAGCATTTTTGCGATTTCCAACAAAGGAATCACTTATCGTTTTGGTAATTGCATTTTTTTTGTTTAGACTTTTATAACTGAAATTTCAACAATTTTGAAGTTTGCAGGTGACAAATTCTGGGTTACCGTAACACGGGTGAAAAACTTGAGCTAAACCATTAGGTTAATGGTTTATTGGGGGTATAGGAAGGTTGTAAACAACTTTAGATCTAAATAGAGTTTTCCTCAGACCCGCTCGAGTTTTATAAAGACGACATCCCAAATGCAAAATATTCGCCGCGGCGGGGGTCCGAACCTGAGACGCACGCGCGGTAGGCACCAATGCTAACCGCTTAGCCACAAAACACGTAGTGCACTCGCGCCGGCGCCGCCCTATATGCATCGCCACGGGTTGCTGCCAGTTTTCCCAGCATCCGTAAAGAACTCACATTGAATCCTTCATCCGTTCCATAAGCCGCATCGGATGGTACTACAGGAAAACTGCTGGAACCTCTCGCCCTAGCTTTGCCATCTCCAGCTCCAGCTCCTTGTCCAACTATATCTTGCGTCAGGCGGGCTGGATCCGCAGTTAAAGCTGCTAATGTCCTAAATTAACCGTTTTCTCTCTATCTTTTCCCTCTCTCTCTCTCTCTCTCAAAAACCCACTTCAATCCCTTATAGAGCTCCCTAGGCGTGGGTGGGGCTGGAGTAGTATTCCTTGTGGCCTTCTTCTTTCTATGACTTCTCTTTTTCTTCTGTTTCTTTTGCGTCCTTTCGAAAACATCGATTCGGTCATTTTCGATTTTCCTATTCTCCAGAACTTCTTTAAAATTGGTCGGAAGTGCAGGAGGCACTACCAAATCTGGAGATGTCACAGCAGCTCTAGCCAGAGGGCGCAGTTGGGTTGGAGCGCTAAATTTTAAAGCGAAGAATTGAAATATAGTCTATTTCCAATCTCTTGACTTTTGAATGACCGTGAATTTCCTTGGTATTTAAGCATTGACGATTTGAAACATCGAAATGAATATCAATAAAATATGCGAAATAGCACTGTAACAGAGGAGTGCGCAGACAATTAGACGGTCGTGGCGGGACCCATTGTACCTAGTCCTTTAGGAAAATCCCCTTTTCCTTGTCTCAGTTTTGGAAATGCCCTATATAGTGTTGAAACCCACCCTTCTGTTCTAAACGGACGATTTGTTAAAGAGGGTTGAGGAATGTTGTAGGGGTTGGGGTTATTCGCCTGGGGGCCGGCTGAAAAGAAAACATTTCTGTAGCGGAGGGGTATACAACTTACGCAAAACTTTGCCCTTTTCTGCCTTAGAGTAGACAAATTGAGAGGCGTAGTGATAGGCTTCGTACTTAGGACAGCCGTTGTACCACAATCTAAATAGGTTGATAAGGCCTTAACCTTAAACTTGATCTTAGCCTTAACCTAAACCTCAACC